>JAQBSW010002561.1:0-100777 GCA_029291075.1 Eudiplozoon nipponicum | reverse complement strand
TCAATATTTAAAATATTAATTACCTATAATTATCTTATTAAATTTGGTGAACTTTCTAGTAGTCATATATAATTGCGTGTAATTACATGTCACACTCAACACTGAGTTCAATTTGATAATGCAAGGTAGGCTAGCGCACTTTTGAACTAGACACCTGATTACGCAAATTTTGTAAGAACAGAAAATAAATCAAGAAAAAAACACAAAATTGGAAGTGAGCCTGTGTTAGTCAAAACTCAGATCAGGTAATTTTGACAAATCCAGTTTCGCAATTTTCTCATGCTTTTAATAATGTCCAGCGTGTGTTTAAAACCTTTCTGTATAGACCAATGTTTTGGCACGAGTGTCAATGTGTTACAACTCAGTCACAAGCACATCGCTAAACTCTTGACTTCTTTCTGCCAATGCGTTCAAGTTGAACTTTAAAGTTCCAAGAATCGAAGGCGAATCTGACTCGTTATTTAATGCACGTGCATGGGTCATTTGGATTTCTAATTTTATCACTTAAAACTGCATTTGGTTATGTTTTTGGTCTCCCCACCCCACCCGAAAATGGAAGGGCACCCTCAGTTACGTCATTTCGCATGGTGGGTATAAAACAAATAGACTAACGCATGCAAATGATAAAAAATTCGTATTCAACCGCTCTAGTCTCACTTAGCTAGATGAATATAACAGTCACGGAAATGCACACACGTGACATGCAACTATCAAGTGAAAGGTCAATATGAAGTATTAATGATATGGCCAGAGAAAATATCGCGCTTGCTCCATTGGTTTGTTTTGTAAAACTGGTGAGGATGGACCAACTGAAGGATGCTGATAACGGCAGTCGAAATATTTTGTGTTAGTCAAAACACAGATCAGGTAAATTCGATTACTCTAGTTTGGCAATTTTTTCTTTCAGTCGTCATTTAATGCTCTGAAAGCCTGGCTTACATTATATTTTAATTGGTTATTTGGCTAAAAGCGACTAGTGACTACCATTATACAGCTCATTGTGCTGAACAAGTCATTTCAGCTTATTTTCTTTATATTACTTATGCCTTTGTTAATTAATTTTCCTAATTTTATTGACTATCCACCACTTATTTAATTCTATACCTTAATTGAGCTACTAATTTTACTAAATTTGATCAATTACTCGAAATTCAATTTTCGTGTTTCATCACAATCCTGTCTACTGTGATTACTTTGTTATTACATCGTTTTTCGTGTTAATACCAACACAATTTAAACAGTCAAGGATTGTGCGTGTGGTGATAGAAATTCTTTAAATCAAGTTTACCAGCTTCAAGTAAACACAAATCCCAAAGCATTTATCCAGTCGTCGAACAAAATAGCAAAATTACCGTCAGTCATATGTCCTGAATCATTTAATCCTTCCTTGAACATCAACAGAGTACGACGGCAGATTGACTAGTGAGGATTAATCCGCAATGTATATATATATGAAAAGCAAAATTAGATATGCTAGACTACCATGAGGTGAGAGCCGCATAGCTAATTTTGATTTCCATATAATTTCCTCGCTAGTCAATTTACCGTCGTACTCTGATGATGATCATGGAAGGTCGAAACGCGTCAGTACGTGTGATCGATAGTATTTGTTCTATGTTGTTCGACGACTGGTTAAATACAATGGGATTGGTGTATACTTCAAGCTCGCAAACTTGATTTAAGGAATAACACAATTTCTCGGGCAGATTCAAAGGGTAAGTTAACATCTATTGACTGTTAAATACTGTTTGTTGCAGAGAACTAATATATATGCAAGTATGTATTAGGTGTTCCGAACCTAGTAACAAATTAGTTCAGTTGTGACCAGAAGGATAAACCAAAGGCAGCATGAACGGAAAGTATAATCTCATGTACATTCGTTTCGTGCTTACCGGCGACTCATCAGTAGGAGCCGGTATTACGCCCTTTAACCACTATATATATTTGGGTGAGGAATGTGGGATAGTAGAACTGCACTTCAACTTAGATAGGTGGACAAATGGGTTAATTATACTGAACTGAATAATTTTTAATTATATATACACGCTCACATGCACATGCCTAACGTGCGCTTATCTACTGATATGAGAACAATTATTTCACAACAAGCCACTCCAAAGTACAACTTGAGCGGTTTGAGTGAAATTACTCACGTGCACGTATCGTCTCTCCTCTAAATTGTATAGCTTACCTTGGCAGGATTTTATTAAAAATGTATCTGATTTTTGTTCTTCCGGGCCCTATAGTTTGTGCGAAACCTAAATTTCGTCATTTCACAACGTGAGTATAAAACAAATAGTCTAACGCATATATAGAGTAAATTATTATTCATTCACTCTAGTTTCACTTAGTTGGTTGTTATTAGATGAATATAACAGTCACGGAAATGGCCGCACACACATACAAATAAACATCACACGCACCCAGCTAGGGAAAGATCATTCATAAGGATAAATGATATGGAGAGAGGAAATATCGCGCTTGCCTCATTAGACTGTTTTTGCAAACTTGTGACGTTCAGAGGACTGATGGTTGATTCCGCTAATGGAAAACGAAATTTTTTTGAACGAAAAAGCCAACTGGAATTCAGCCTGTTTTAGTAACAACACAGATCGGCTAATTATACAGATTTGTTCGTCCGCAAAATACAACTATTCTCTTGAAGACCAAAAATTTATTTTTTTAAAACTATTAGAAAAAATGGAGGAAAGATATATTTCGGATCATTTATTTACTAATAAATTTAAATATAACTTGACTTACTATCATGAGAAATATTGTATTTAACTCATAATGTGAAAAATTGAAGCTAACTGCTGAATATTTATATATATATATATATATATATATATATATATAGTATATATATATATATATATATATATATATATATATATATATATATATATATATATATATATATTCAGCAATAGTTAAAATCACCTTTTTTAAAAGGAGAAAGTGGAAACGTATTCAATGGAATATCCTAAATTAATAAATATTATTTCTACCGGTATTTACATCCAATATTCTGGATTCGTTAGTAATATTTTCACTCATCAAATGTTAACCGTACATTTGTAGTAACCAATCACATCTTAGTTATGTCTACCAGATATTAGGCAATGTAGACTACGGCTTTCTCCTAAATCCATATGATGTGTTATCGCCTTCATTTTAAATGCGTCCGCAATCACTTAATGTGTCGCATTTTGAGAAACATCTGCTACTTTCGAAGATATTTTTGTGCTGTTTCTGGTCCAGTCCAACTTGACTTCATTTTGAACTATTTTCTGCATGTTTAAGCAGAAGTTAGGCTTATTCATTTCAATAGCTTCGAAAACCAAAAACATTTTACCAGGTTTTTCCTTGTATGAAAAGCGAAAAGTTATTACTACTAACAACATGTCATGTGAGTAGTATATATTCACAAATTTCTAATTTTTGTGCAGGAGCTGCAGTCCTTCTTAAACAGTTTTAAGGAACTTGCTGATTTATTTTTCTTTCGAGCCTCATTTTAAATTTGCTGATATACCGAGCGTTTCAGGTACTTTGAAATTGGTATCGTCACAGAGAGGTTGTATTTTTCATTAATTCGCACGAGGTTACTTGTGTTGAACACAACTCTTACATGTATCAACGGAACTGAGCTTTAATCACTCCAATTACCTTTCTTTTGAAAATCACATTTAGAAGATCTCCACAAAAGAGGCACATTTAGGGCTATTCTTGTGATATATTTTGCTTTCGTTCAAATTTGTCTCTATTTTATCACATTGCATTAAATTATCTTCGATAAACCGGACGGGATAGCTATTATTCCTCAACGTTTCGCGAAGCAGGTTTAGAAATAATTCAATGCTCTTAGGTGAACAAATACAGCGTATTTGTGTGTCCAAAATGATTGCAAGGTTCTTTTTGTAAATCCTTGGTTCACTACTGGAAGATTGATTATAATGCTCCGCCCGGCTGAACCTCTTGAGAACCGATCTTGAGATGGTACCTTCTTCATCTATTGTTATCCAAAATCTATAAATGATAGATATCGGTCTTTTTCATCTTCTAGTGTAAACTGGATTTCTTGATCGGCCTCGTTTATGTGATGTAGCAGTGCATTTGTATCTCAATTCTTCCCAACGATCATGAAGGTATCGTCAACGTAGATTAAGTACGTATGGGCTACAATGATAAATGGTTTTAATTCAGTTGATTCAAAATTATTAATAAATATGTTGTCTCCGAGGGGTCCACAAGAACTAACTAGGATTATACCGTCATTTTTTATGTAAAAGACTCCTTCGAATAAATATTTTAAACTTGATGTGCAAATACATGTACCTTTGTTTGGCTTCATGAGTTTGGTTTGTCAGTTTCGATGTAATGATAATGAAATATTTTTACTATACTCAAGCCATGTTATAAATTATTTAAGACAGTACAAAATTCAAAGGTTTAGAGATACAACTCGATAAGTAACCAAAATAAGAAACTTTTATAATGGAAGTTCTAAACAGAATTATTACAAAAATCGAAGTTGAGCAGGAAATCGACACAGAAAATACTGTATGTTATGGCGAACTAATGTATATACATTTGTGTATTAGGCGTTTCGCACCTAATAAAAAAATAGTTCAAATATGACCAGAAGGATAAACCAAAGTTAGCATAAACGAAAGTTATAATCTCATGTGCACATTCGTTTCGTGCTTACCTGCGTCTAATCAGTAGTAGGTGGTATACTGAATTTGGTTTATCTTTCTGGTCCTATTTGAACTAATTTGTTACTAGGTGCGCAACACCTAATGCACAATTGCATATATATTAGGTTTCCGCATCAAACTGTATATAAGTTTTATACATTTAATTGAATGATGTCATGTTTAATGCGAAAATTTGATATTGAACTGATATTGAACAGGACCAGATTGCATGAATTTATTGGAGTAACAGGTGTTCAGAGTTAGTTTTTTTATCAATTTTGGTGAACTTTAGCATAAATTGAAATCAATTGTGCTAGTCGCATTTATCGACTCAGCAACTAAAATGTTGGTATCGGGGACTGATGCAATAGCCATAAAGTCGGTATCCTTTATACACTTGTTTCATATATATAAATATATAGAGGTATATATATATATATATATAGATATATATAGTTATCAAATTTATCGATTTGACTTTGAAGTCGCACTATCAAAGACTTTTATTTAATAGCAGCAATACTGCAGGTATACAAATTCGTGTATGAGATTGTACCATCCTTCTGTTCCTATTTGACCCAATTTTTTACTAGTTGCGCAACACTTAATACACAATCGGCACATTTTAAAAATGCAGTTTTTGTAGATTTTTTAAACGCATAGCTGGTAGACTCAACACCACCGATATCATATGAGCTGCATAAGGTTCACAAATTAGTCCGCAAAAATAAACCTCCACCTTTCCGACCCATATTATCTATGGTCAACCGTCTGCTACATAAGGCAGAATGATTATTATTTCGAATTAGAGAATCTGTAATGAAAGAAAGATTGGAATACATATTTCAATTTTGGAAAAAATTAGTGTAAACGCCCCGGCTTCAAGTAAATGCCGTACGACGTTACAAACTCGGTTAAGGTGCTCTGAATAGAGATTAGTTACTGATATGGGGCCCTTAAGAGGGCCTGGTAATGCGTTCTCTTGAAGTCTTCAGAGTTGAAGATGTCCTAGAGTCTTGGGTGGACTCTGGTTGAGTTGTCGCTCCCGTGGTTGAGCTGTAATCGCGTTGTGGATAGCGTCCTGCAGGTTCTGCACTTAATTGGCTCGTCTCTCCGGTATCCCGCAACAAGATGAGTCACGGATGTAGTTAGTTGTTGGTGAAACTATCAAATCACCAGCCGACAGAGCGCACACGTATTGACAGCCGACAGAACGCACACGCGTGAAGCAGGTAGAAGGCAAATGCCACAACTGACTTGCATGGTAAATTACCGTGCTTAAATAGCATGCAATATGTGTACTTGCATACTATTGGTTAAACGTGGTTAAACGTGGTTAAACGGCAATTTGCTTTTTTATCATTGGTGCAACGTAAATAAATTTGAATTTAATTTACGCAATATGTCGGCGATTGATTTGTGTCGTTGCAACACTTTCCTCTCTGAAAAAAAAAGAAAAAAAAATTCCTCTCTGCGAGGCTAGATAAGAAATGCATGACAGAGTTCGAACCAAGTTAAGCAAAATATGATGAACCATAAGTGCTGGGCTTAAATATGCTTGTTGGTTGCTTCAACAATGATATGATGCCAGGTAACCACTAGGAATTGCTACACAAATTGTTAGCTCTAGTGGTCGGTCATAGCACGTGAGGCAAAATAGAACAGTGTAAGTTTTGGAGCCGCAGCGTGAAGATTTCGAGGTAAATCGCCTCTGAATTTGCCTGGTTTAAGTTAAAACCTAAGCAGGTTGGATCGTTGTCAATGTGTTTGTATACGACCAAAGGAGCTAGAGTGCTCGACGTTGTGGTCATGACATTTGTAGAGTGGTCTTGTGCAATTGATAAAGTTGAGATATGCATTGAAAGTGGCCTGTACCATGATATGAAGGTGATCACTACTTAGTGTTGCTACACGAAAGCGTTAGCTCTAAGTAGCTGGTCATACCAACATAGGCAGTGTAATGCCATGTGTGAGAAATACATTATAATGTAAAAATATATACATTAAAATCAAAGGTAACTGCATAAAAATATGTACACGAACATTGCCTCAGAGATGGCATAATACCAAAGAACTGTTCAAAAATGCTACACAATTGTTAGCTAAGAACAGCTGGTTATTCCACGTGAGACAACTACGAAAAATAATGTAAGGTTAAAGAAAAATTTTGATAGTTAATGTTAATGTTTAAAAAAAATCAATTACGCGTTATAAAAAGCAGGTTATTGAGATTGTGGGCAGACGGAGCCTGAGACGTGTGTAGAAGGTTGAACGCTCTCAGGATCAGGTGGTTCGATAAACGGTTTCAACCTGTCTATGCTTACTGATGTCGGTGTAGCGCCTTGCATAATGATGAAGTATTTTGGTTGTTTGAGCAAAATCGGGTAAGGACCGCGATACTTTGGTTGTAGTGGTGCAACAGCAGTGTCGTTGCGAACGAGTACTCTCTTGCAGCTGTGGAGCTGTGGGTGAACGAACACTGGACGAGGCGTGTGTCTCGGCTGCTGTTCGGACATGTTACCGAAATGAAGTCGAAGGCGGGTGGCTTCGTCTTGTGGGTCATCTTGTGCCGGTAGTAGACGTGGGAGCTGACTAGGCAGGCGTAGATCCATGCCATACAAAAGTTGTGACGCAGACGTTTTAATGGATTCACGAGTACGGGAACGCATGGCAAGCAGAACTAAAGGTAGTGCATCGACCCAGTTGCCATTAATGGACGAGGATGCTAAAGCTGCTTTGAGTTCCCTATGCATTCTCTCTACCATGCCATTAGCTTGGGGATGGTAGGCAGTCATCTGGCGTAAGATGCATCCCATGTACCGCAAGGTGGTTTTGAAACGATCAGATGAGAAGCAAGTGCCTCTGTCCGTGGTGACCTCATTGGGAACACCATAATTGGATATCCATGCAGAGATAAAACCGTTAGTTACTTCGTCTGCAGAAATGGTGCCAAGAGGTAATGCCGCAGGCCACCGTGTAAATCTATCGATCATAGTTAGAAGGTAGCTGAAACCTTGAACCTTTGTCAGATGAACTATGTCGATGTGGACGATGGCTAGGCGAGAAGTAGACCGAAAATGTTGCAACTTAGAACGAGTGTGTCGTGTGATCTTGTTTTTCTGACAAATAGCACACTCTGAGACCCATCGTTTAACATTCTGCCTAAGTCTGTGACCCCAGAAACGATCTTTAAGAAGTCGGACAGTCGCTTGGCTTCCTGGGTGAGAAATTGAGTGAATTGAATCGAAAACTTTTCTCTGAAGGCTGGTCGGCAGAACTGGCTTGTTGGGCTGCGTACCCGTGAAGTAAACAATTGGTAAGCCTTCCCACAGACGGCATATGAACTTGGTTGGGTGACGGGCTATTGATCTTTGAATGTGAATGTCACCGCGTTGTTCAGTTCGTAGGAGAGTTGGCGTTAGTGCAGGTTCACTGAGTGGCACCGAGTTGACAGTGAATGGTGACGGCGAAGGTGGTTGTAGAGAGACGTCTGGCCCGTACTAAACAGACTGCTCGCAAAAGTACTGGTGGAAAGGCTCCTCGTAAGCAGTTGGCAACCAAGGCAGCTCGTAAGAGTGCGCCTGCCACTGGCGGCGTTAAGAAACCGCATCGCTACCGTCCGGGAACCGTTGCCTTGCGAGAAATCCGACGATATCAGAAATCTGCAATGAAGTTCTGTTTGCCCTTGACGTGAAAGACGTCAAATTGCCATTCGCTTAGACGAGAAAGCTGCCTTTCCACTCTGGCAGGGTACTTGGCGATAGATGAAGTTGCGTTTCGAAGTGCGCTAACTAGTGGTGCATGATCTGTGAAAACAACAAATCTGCCACTGCCAATGATGCTGATAAAATGGCGCACTGCGTCGTGGATGGCGAGAAGTTCTCGGCCGAAAGTGTCGTACCTCGTTTCTACTGGTTGGAGAGTACGCGAGTAGAAACTGATAGGCTTCCGAACTCCGTCGATCTCTTGTTCCAAAGTGGCTCCAATAGCGAATTCAGAAGCATCTGTCGTGAGTAGAAATGGCTTTTCGAAATCTGGATGCGTTAGCATTGTGGTATTTGCTAACGAGTTGATGGCAAGTCGAAGTAATTCCTCGTCTTCGGATGACCGAGCAATGATGGAATTCTTGCTAAGTCCTTTTCGGTTCCGCAGGTGCCTGCACAAAGGATAAAGTTGTTTTGAAAGGCCTGGAAGGAACTTGCGATAATAGTTTAGTACTCCCAGGATTTTCTGCAAATCGCTCAAAGTCCTCGGTGACTTGATATTCTTGATTGAATTCGTCTTTGACGGCAACGGTTGAATACCTTGGGCCGTGATACGATGCCCTAAGAAGTCGACGGATGAAGCTGCAATCTGCGTCTTGTCACAGTTGATCTTGAGTCCGTGGTTGGATAAGCGTGAGAGGACATTTCGTAGATGTTTCGCATGAGATTCTTGATCTGGACTGAATACCATAATGTCATCTAGATATGACATACAATAAGCAGAGTCGTCGCGAAGTATGTTGTTTATGAATCTTTCAAATGTCGGAGTAGCACACTTGAGTACAAAAGGCATGTAAAGATATTCAAAAAGGCCAAATGGAGTGATGACTGTAGTTTTCTCGAAATCCTCTGGTGCTACCGGTATGTGATGGTACGCTTGTCTGAGGTCAATCACTGAGAAGAAATTGCTGCCGTTGAGTTTTTCAAGTAAAGTGTTGATATTTGGAATAGGATATGCATCAGATTTTGTCACTGAATTTAGCTTACGGTAGTCTCCACAGGCTCTGTACGATCCGTTTGATTTTGAGACTAAGTGCAGTGGTGACGCCCATGAACTTTTTGATGGTCTGATAATTCCCTCTTCCAAAAGCCTTGAGAATTCTTCTTGGGCAGCTTTCAGCTTAGCAGGAGCCAGTGGTCCTTCTTGAGTGCAATAGGTTGTCCTTCTGTGACGATATGATGCATCGTGTTGGAGACTCGTAGCTCTGACTTGTTAAGATCGAAAAGCGATTTGTATTTTCGAAGGGCTGCTGATATCTCTGCTGAATGATGCACTGGGGTTGGCTGAATGACCTGTAACTCCAAACGCTCGGAGGCAAGTGTCCAAAAGCTTTGTTCAAGTCCGTTGGAGGGGTCGATGATCTTTTGATTGGCAAGATCAACAATGAGCCGAAATTTTAGAAGGAAATCAAGGCCTATTATATTATGTGAGACCTTAGCAATGATGAAGTTGTGGGAAAATTCACGTCGTAGACCTATGTTGAGTGTGCAGTATTGGCAGCCATAAGTTGGTATGGGCTCGCCTGTAGCTGTTGCGAGAAGAACGCCTAGCGACATCTCGACCATTGAATCACCTTTGAGAACTGAGACTGCCGCACCTGTGTCTACGATGTACTCTTCGCCAGTTTTGAAATCAAGAAGGTGCAGAAGTTCGTTTGGCTGTTTGGCCGGGTCATGCAAACAAGTAGGCTGGTGATTGCGACCGGCATTGTCTGTTTGGTTCTCTATGTGAAAAATTCGGCGTGGACGAAAAGAGTCGACAGGGATGTCGGATTGTAGTTGACTTCTTCCCTGTAGCGCCGTTGATGCCGTTGATGTGCAGAAAATACGGTCTCCTACTTCCTGCGCCAGAAGTTTCCCGATGCTGATGCACCCTTGTGCCTGCGGTCTGTTGTCCTCTCCGTCAGCTGTGGTAATTGACACGCATTCGGAAATTCTTCGGAACGACAAAGACAAACTTGGCAAGCATAAAAAACTTCTAGTGGTTATAACACCAGTTCTTTGGGCCATATTTATTAAAGGATTGCGGAGATCTCGATCGCCGCCTACCATTATAATTTGACTTGGAAACGAATTTTGGTCGAGAATTCATTTGATTTATCTCGGATTTGGTAATGGCCAATCCTTCTAGAACTTTGGCCATGTTCGCCACTGTTATCTCTAAAGAGGAAATTCTATCATCTTGCGGGGGTGAAGAAAAGGATGATGGATTCACTTTGGGTTCCAAAACCCTATATTCTAACTCCCATCTCTCAGATAAGTCATCTATAGAGAGAGAGTGTTGGGGAGCTGTCTGGCAAAGAGTTTTAATGTTTGGGGAAGATTGTTAATAAAAATAACCTTAGCCTCGTGGTCAGAAATGTTGGTTTTATACCAACGTATCCGTAATTCCCTCAGTATTTCTATGGGGCCAAGATTTGGCATATCTAACTGCGCATATTTGTTTATTATCTGCTCAGCTTCCGTGGGTCCAAGCAAGGATTCTACCTCGTTTTGTAGGCACAAAATGGGATTAGGTAGCTTCCTAATGACCTCAAGCTTAGGATAAATCCGTCGCTGCAATTCAGAAGGTAGTCAATGTATTATAATTATCCCCACAAATCCACGAATATATACCCAACAGATTTCCCAGAAAACCACGATCAGGGTAAAGAAAACACAAATGTCAATCTATTTATCCCAAATAGATGAAAAAGGAAGTCAATTTTATTTATACCAAAAAAATCAGAACAATAATCAATATCCTGGCACGGTCGCCAATTTTGTAAACGCCCCGGCTTCAAGTAAATGCCGTACGACGTTACAAACTCGGTTAAGGTGCTCTGAATAGATATTAGTTACTGATATGGGGGCCCTTAAGAGGGCCTTGGCGGCGTTCGCGTAAGTTATATATATGTAAGTTGATGTTCTGTTCCTTGGGTGGACTCTGGTTGTGGTTCCTGCTGTTGTTATCATGTGTTGACAACTTGGTTGAAGTTCTGCATTAATTGGCTCGTCTTGCTGGCTGAAGTGCAACACGGTGAGTCACGAATGTTGCCAATTGTTGGTGAAACAAATCAATATCCAGCGTAGGTATTGACAGCCGACAGCATGCACATGTGTAACACGAGGCAGAACGTAGATACGACCAACTGACTTGCATGGTAAATTACCGTGCTTAAATAGCATGCAATATGTGTACTTGCATACTATTGGTTAAACGTGGTTAAACGTGGTTAAACGGCAATTTTGCTTTTTTCTCATTTGTGCAACGTAAATAAATTTGAATTTAATTTACGCAATATGTCGGCGATTGATTTGTGTCGTTACAAATTTAACCTCTACACAAGACCGGTCCTGTTAAGGACCTCTGAACAGTACTAACTCGGCCATCCTGGCACCAAAACCGACTTTGTAACGTCGTACGATATTTACTTGAAGCTGGGGCGATTATAAATTTATTGTTTATTTAAACTAGTCTCCTTGGCGCCTGTTATGTATCAAGATGCCGTATGTTAATACCAATGGTACGTAAATTCAAATATTGTTTAGGCGAGCTTGTGAGAGCTGAACCGTGGAGCTTTAGCTATATTAAAAGATATTTAGAAGATGCCTTTTCTGTTTTAATACTTTTGTAAGTCGCATTCCATAAATTTACTTAATTCTTTTTTTGTTATTAATCCGACAGTCCTTAAGAAATGTAATTTTGCAATATCGACAAAACCACTATCTTAAATGTCATTATGTTAATCAAAAGTTTTTTTTCTTCTGATAATGGCAGTGATAGCATCTAACAAATTTTCAATATTGATAATATTCTTGTCTGATATAATTGTAACGCGGGGCCGCGCGTTACATAATAATGAGGTAGGCGTTATTTGATTATGTTTTCGTCTACTCCGGTAATATGTTTTGCACGAGTTCAATTTTGAAATTTTGTTTTCTGTCTGAACTAGTATGAGGCAATATTACTACAATTTTGTGAACAAAAGGAGCTTGTCAACATAGATTGTACTGTAAAACTGACGTTTTTGTTTTGACTTGAAGTTTATCCGTTTTACTCTGCACTAGCTTGGTGGCTTTTCATGCACTAAAATAGGATCTTTCTGTGTGGAGTAGATGAGATGAGCCTTGAGTGAAACAGAATTTTGTTTCTTTTGACTTGGTAGGTACACGCTTTTCAGTTTACTATCGTAATGAAATCAAAGAGTTTGTCTCGGGTGAGATAGTTGGATATCTTGGTGGCATATCTTTTAATTTGTATCTATGGAGAGAAAAAGGAAGTTCAAACATATCAATATGTATCTACGCGTTATTTAGTAGTAATCGCTTGATTATATTAGTATAATTTGTGAATGCAAAAATGGGCTTCTAATTGTCGTGCTAGATTATCTATGTGTCGGTTTGCCTTTTCTCTCTGGAAATTTTTTTTTGTATATATGTATTTGACTAAAGTTTAGCGCTTTACGTAAATAGTTGGTAGTGTTTTTAGGTGAATTTGGCATCATTTATGATTGTTGGATTTTATATCTTTGCTTGTCATTTATTGAGAATGATTGAGTATCTTTATAGAAGTTTTATAGGGTAGAAATTTGGTATCTGGAGTAAGCAATATAATTGCTCGAGATGATTCATGAATACTAGGCGATTGGTTTATTATGCTTATGGAAGTTTTGACGTGTTGTATACTTAATATGGAGAGCATCCCGAGTCATTTTAAAACAAGGTATAGAACGATCGGCAAATAAGTGGTAAAGATAAGCAATACATTAACATAGTAAAAATCTTTATTATGGTTATATGACCTCTTGAGCAACTGAAAGTATGACAGTTTAAAAAAATAAATTATACAGGACTACAAAATACTTCATATGATTGAATATTGATTAGCTCACAAGCATATGTGGTACAATTAAGAGCTTTGCTGCAGACAGCTGTTTTTGATTTATCCTTCTGTTCATAATTGAACTAATTTGTTCCTAGGTGCGCAACATCTAATACATAATTGAATTAAATCAATTCGTAATGTTTTCATTTGTATATGCTGTTCCTTCTAGTTTCCCAAATAACATCAAAACTTCACCAACATCAAGATTAAGTGCTTATCTTGCCCAGACTCTCGTACAACTGGGTGTATACTTCCCGGTAGTAACACGAATCCATAGACAATTTTTCTGTCGCATATGAGCCGCTCTCAGTGTTTCTAGTACCGTCTATTTAACTTAGTGTATCTATCCTTTTTCCGAGTTTCAATTATATTAAATGGGGTTATTCGATATAGACAAACTACTTATGTGGCACCATAGCGTGTACCAGTGTTTTGTCTTTCTCGTATTTCCGAAAGATAATATTGAATTCGACTGTTCGCAGAACTGGCACACTTGTCAACCGAATCTTTTATCCCGATATTATCACCGCCGGAGTAAACTGTTGCAAGCAAACGCACTGCATTCCTGGATCCTTGCTCTGCCAAAATCTGAATTCATCAAATGGACGATGGGCACGTTTTTGCGAATGATACGTTTCCAATCGTTCATGTTCATTCACAAAATCGCGACTTCATTAGTTATATTTCTGTTGCCATTAATTGCAGGAAATTTTTCCTTTGTTCTACAAATCATCTTAATCATCTCACTCCCAGAAATTAAGTGAGTTTATCTACCTCAAGGTTAGACAACGGCACCAATTCTACTCATGTGGTGAGTTTGGCGATTCTGGCAGACGTGCCTTCCACAACTCCAGCCGACAGCAAATGTCTTACCAAATCTGTGTGTAGAAGTTGCTGGTGTAATTTTCGTGTCTTTACAGCCTATGCTGACGGCAGATTTCGCATTATTGTCAATATTTTTGATATTCTTCATTCCGCTCCAGAAGAATCGTCTCGATACCAAAACGACCTTACATCTCATGTCCAAACCGGATGACTTCTGGCTTCATTCTTTTCGAAACGTACAACTGTGTTGTTTGCCTTTTGCGGAATAACTTTATGATCATTTAGTATAGCATGGGCAATTTTTCAATTCATTGGCATTGCCCCAAAGTGCGCAAGCATGTTTGTCTGCCTGTCGTGTTTTTCCAACTCGTAACATTCGATATATTCGCAAAATATATGACCCAGCGCATTTGCGATTGTGGTATCTGTTTCCACCGCAATACATTGCTAGATTGTACGTGGATAGGACATCTACTACTTGGTGCACCAGAGCATTGTCTATGTTTAGCGACCATCCTTGAAGCAACACTTAATCTCTATGCACTTCTATCGAATCGCACGTAATTAAATTCTAAAATTAAAGCAATTGCCACTAAAATGGAAAAAAATTCGGAGGCAGTATAATTTCCTTCTCTTCATTTAAATTTGGACTGGAATATTTCACCATTCTGCCATCTATTTGCAATAAACTTTAATCCTATTCAAGTTTCACTGTACTTTTGTTCATTTTTGTACGGGTTATTTCTGTACAAGATTTACATTATAGTCATCACGCCTACAGCTGTACAATAAAATGGCATTGTCTAGGAGTGTCACTTGCGCACCAGTTAGAATTTTGGAATTTTAATTGTATGTCTAATTTCACTGTCTTGTGTAGAAGTGCGTGTGTGCATGCTTCTATTTCTGCTTTGTTCGATTCGTGCGCTATAAACTCTTTCACGTATTGTTCGTATTTAAAAGTTCGAATCAGATGCTTGAGATTTTGACAAGGATAACGAACGTATGGTGTTTATATAAATTGACGCCATAAGATACCTGGATGTTAAAAGACAATTCCAGTTCTTCATTCTGTGCAGTGTTTGGTTATCCTTCTGCTTGCTATACTATATATTTAGTTTTTTCCTTCACACATAGAAGCCCCTTTCTAATATTCCTTTGTAAGCTCTTCCATCTTGTGTTTTACGGAGTTTAAGAAGCTAGCTTATTCATTAAATGTTTTTTATTAAGATTGCCGTTGATTAAGTTTATATGTGGCCTCCGAACAATTTATGAATTTTATATTAATGCTTTTTCCTTGATTATTTTTTATATTGTACTATTGAATATATTGTTAATCACCGAACTAATTTATTGTGGAATAATTTCTCATATCATCTCAAAAAATGTTTAATCGATTTATACAATTCAACGACTAATTCCTTTGAGAAATTTGATCTGTGATTAGTAAGACTCAAAATTTATTTTCAGTTCGTTGGCGTAAATTACAAATCGTATTTTGATTTTCTGACTGCAGTAGTTTACTTTCAGATTAATTTTTAGTTTGTGTTATTGTTGTTTTGCATTCCTTGCTCTTTGAAATTCATTGGATTTTACTACTGTTAATGCTTATGACTTTATATTATATAATTTTGTTTTATTTTTAGCGTCAGAACATTGGTGCCACTGGATGTAAGTAAATTATTATTTACTCATACTTCTATGCATTTTTATTTCTTGTGCCCATTTAAATCTTTCCAAATTTTCCTGCATTAATATTAATTAATAAAAATTGTGTGTCAATGGAAATTTGTGCATTGTTAAATAAGTTTTTTATATTTATTTATTATGCGCGTTAAAACTTGTAACGAGCTAGTTCATAAAGTACGTAAAGGATATGCCAAATCCGGCATAAACTAAAAAGCACCACTATTGAAGCATGCGTTTTAGGCATACCAGTGTTTTATTATTTAGTGTCAGTATTACCAATAAGGACGAAGCCGGCCCACTTGGTGAGTGTCATTTACTTTCTTATGCATTGTTCATTTTATAAGGATAACACATAATATAATACTAAAATTAAGATTTAATTCAATACCGTTTCCTTAGCCATGGTACGCATCTTATAATGGCAGTTCGGACATGACTAATTAGGATTTACACCTGAAAGCGATGTCGAATAGGATCCACATGTTAAAAAGGATAACCAAACAACATAAGCTAGAATTTAAATTAAAGCCAAATGTATCGCACTCATCAATTACTTGCCAAAATTGTCGTAACCAGAGCTCGAATTAGAGCGCATTTGCTTCAGGGTTAGGCAATCGATCCACTATGTCACACAGGCCGTGCAACTTGGTTAAGCTCATCATCATTATCATTATCTACAGGAATACAAAAGCCAAAAGTGACGAATGATTCACTGTCATGTAACCATAAAGCGCAATATATATATATATATATATATATATATATATATATATATATATATATATATATATATATTTCTAATTAGGAAGAAAAAACACATTGATAACAAAGTGGATAAAGGCCATTTATTTCGTGAATACTAATCATCGCTCTACAGTCATTCATTTATATTCATTCTGGGTTTTAAATTGATTATGATAGTGGTAACAAATCTGACTCGCCTTTACTTCTATTTCTTGTTTTGGCTGGTTTGTAATTGTGTATACGTTTTTGTCTGTGTGTGTGTCTGTTTGCATGTAAAGGTCATTCTCGCTGTATTGCAAAGTGATGTCTGAGATCTGGTCATTATTGTTTTTATGGCTTGAGAATTAACCATTTGTGCGAAAGGTTTGCTGTTACATATACGAGTGCTACTTTTCCCAGTGTATTTTATCGTTTCACCTTGTTGTGCAAATCTTTGTTCTGCACATGGTAACAGCGCCAGTGTGGATTGCAGTGTTGAACGCTCATGTTGTTAGGAAACTTCTGTCACCGTATGCGCTTCTGTTATTTCCACTTCAGTTTGTTGCCAATCCGATTGTATGTTTGTCGATTCTAGTCGAGGGCCTGTTTGGTCTTGACTGGATACTAGTAGATTGTTGTTGAATTTTGTTATTCTTGGCCAGTCGATTAGAATATCATGTTGTTGAAACTTTTGAATATTAAGGTCAGGCGCCTGTTGTTTTATCTAAAGGGCTTCATAAATAAATAATAATTTTTCTGATTTTGCTTTATGTAGAATTGTGAAGTTGGTCGAATTGACAGGGTGTCCCGTTGCCAATATATGATCGGAAATAGCTGATTTTCCTGAAGGTGACAAGTCTTTGCTAATGAATTTCTGTGGCAAATATGCTGTATTCTGTTTATTTATTTAACTTTAACACTGATCTGAACACAAGATTGAGGAAGACCTGGGCTACCTTAGAAAAATTTTGCTAATGAACAACTACCCAGAGCGTTTCATTGATGTTAACATCAGACCACGGAAGATTCGCACTAGAGAGTATACCGTCAAGCAGGGTTTCCTAAACATACCATTTACAGGCTACGTACCAGCCTCAATAATTGCCCGGCGGCTGAATAGAATAACTAAGAAGAACTTCCCCAATGTTAAAGTTAATATGACATTTAGTAAACAGAGAATCATCAGGTTGGTTGCCAAAGATCAATTTCCAATTCTCTCGAAATCATTTATATTCTACAAATTCTCGTGTATGCGCGGTATCACATATATCGGACGTACGAAGAAACATTTGATAAACAGAATCCATCAACATTTGCCACAGGAATTGATTAACAAAGGCTTGGCACCGTCAGAAAAATGAGCTATTTCCGATCATATATTGGCAACGAGGCTCCCAATCAATTCGACCAATTTCACAATTCTACATAAAGCAAAATCAGAAAAATTATTTATTTATATAAAACAACAAGCGCCTAACATTAATATTCAAAAGTTTCATCAACATGATATTCTAATCGACTGGCCAAGAACAACAAAATTCAACAACAATCTACTAGTATCCAGTCAAGACCAAATAGGCCCTCTAATAAAATCAACAAACATACAATCGGATTGGCAACAAACTGAAGTGGAAATAACAGAAGCGCATACGGTGACAGAAGTTTCCTAACAACATGAGCGTTCAACACTGCAATCCACACTGGCGCTGTTACCATGCGCAGAACAAAAATTTGCTCAACAAGGTGAAACGATAAACTACACTGAGAAAAATAGCACTCGTATATGTAACAGTAAACAATGCGCACAAATGGTTAATTCTCAAGCCATCAAAACAATAATGACCAGATCTCAGACATCACTTTGCAATACATCGAGAAAGACCTTAACATGCAAACAGACACACACAGACACAAACGCATACACACTTAACAACCAGCCAAAACAAGAAATAGATGTAAAAGCTAGTCAGATTTGTTACCACTTGCATAATAAATTTAAAACCCAGAATGTATATAAATGAATGCTTGTAGAGCATTGATTAGTATTCACGAAATAAATGGTCTTTATCCACTTTGTCATCAATGTGTTTTTTCTTCCTAATTTGAAATATAGTGTGTAATATTGAAAGACAATGGACATTATATATATATATAAGCTCTTATATATATATATATATATATAACTGAGAGAAATTGCCTAGTTACTATGAGTATATTTATCGAGCTGACTCACAAAAGTGAGGAAATCTAGACTTCTACACAACACCATTATGGCCAAGTCAGCATTAAGGCAAGGCAACATCAGCAATACAGCTTCCTTGTGGCTTTCACTGTATCACGTCATAAACACCTGGAATTTATTTACCGTCTACACATATAGACGAATTAAACATGATAAGAATGTCATGCTGCAAAGGGTGTCAATAAGACAGGAATTTTTCAATCTCCTGAATTATAGATTGTGATAGTGAAGCGAAAGATTAAAACTGGCAGTCGTAGAGTGAATGTCTCGTGCGATACAGACGGAAAAAGCCTAAACTTATTTTCTAATTTAAGTCCATTAATCTGTAGGTACTTATTACACTTACCTGTTTCACCTGTGAACGTTTTAGAAAGCTCTGCTTTTAAGCATGGACTGCACACATGGCCGTATTCTAGTGAAAATGTGATCATACCTCCTTTGTCATAGAGCGTAATACGCCACTTCGTGCGCAGTTGATTTCCTATTTTTCTTCTTTGTTTTCGTGTGTTACTTAAGCTATTTGAACTTTTGAGAATTACCCTCAAGTGCCAATTATTTCTTTACGTTTGTTGATTTATATATATATATATATATATATATATATATAGGAGTTCCATTGATTGTCTTCAAGAAATCAGAATTGGTTTGATTAATGCGAATCCATATTATTTGGTACTCATTTACCAAATATAGAGTGCCTGAGCTAGGTATGACGTAGTTTATCTGATATACACTGTCAAAAATATTCACTTACTAAGTAAGGAGCTGCCAAATTTGTTTTATCTAAAAAAAGATTGGTCTAAAGTAAACATGAAAATGTCAAGTGGAAATATTAGTTTAAACTGCCCCATTTATACTTGTTGTTAGATCTATACATAACTTGTTTTTAAAATAAAAATGCATGGAAAGTGTATGTCCAATTGGTTTGCATTGTATAATATGTCTGCATGTATACACTCTGCACAAAGAGATTACAGTGATTTAATGACAATTACTGACAACTCACTAGATAAGCGTACTTCAAGACTGTGTGTATGTGTTCTCGGTTGTTTTGGATTGAGTAGCAATCAATTATTGCATCTGTACACTCATCCCAGTGATATTACAGCGATTTAGCAACATCTGACTATTCACTGGATAAGCGTGTCACGTCTTTGTGTTTGTGTGTATGTGCGTGAGTGTTTACTTAAGACTGAGAACTAATCTGTTACATGTAATTACAGGCACGTGTAACAGTCATTCAAGTGAAACTAAAATGATAACTGTCACTCCCTAAATGCACACGTCAGACTTATTTTACACGTACTTTTCCAAATGAAGTAATTACGAGTGGCATTCCGGTGAGGAGGGGGAAAGATACTATGAATAGAGTAAATAATTAAGAGGTAGCAAAATTAAATAAGAAACGGATAAAGTGTTTCAATAGGGTAGAAAGTTAAATTAAACGGTACGTAAAATAAATTAAAAAATTGCCTGATAAAGAAGATACTAGTAATAGTGCAAAGAAAATAAAATAAAAATAAACCTTGCCATCATGTATAGATAAATGTATGTTAAAGACGCTACACTAACAACAGAACGTAAGATAAAAGATAAAATAAGATAAAAAGTAATCAAGGATGAAATAATAAGATAATCAAAATAAATTAGGCGATATTGAATTAATCAATCTCCACCTCTGTAAGTTAATATCAGTCCAGTGTTCTTATTCTTTTACTTGAGCGAGTTTCTGATTCTGATTCTGATTCGTGCAATCTTCGTTTTCTACCATTATTTAATGCTGTATTCCAAATAGGACCTAGTGATTTTTCTACGGCTGTTTTATTCATTATGTCATTTCTCGATTTAATTTCGATGGATTCTCTAATCAGTCTAGTCGATCTGCTACGGCTACAAATTGATATACGTCTGCACCCATCCCAATTAATTGAGTGTCCTGTCTCTACTGTATGGCGTGCAAGATCTGATCTATTAACATGGGCATACTTGCATGCGGTTTTATGTTCCCCTCTTCTAACCTTAATTGGGCGCATGGTTTCACCCACATACATCAGGTTACAGTCGTTACATGGAATTTCGTATACTCCTGATGTGTCTAACGGTTCTATTTTCTCCTTTTGGTTGGGAAGTTTAATACCTAGGGTAAGGGTCTGTTTTAAAATAGTACGTATATTGTATTTTGATGCTACCATTTTTATTTTCCTACTTAGTTTAAAGTCAGGTATAACCATTACCCTCCGGTCATCTTTTAATTTATTTGACTTCACGTACTTCCAGTCATGATTAAATTTACTTATAACACTCATTATAGTTGCTTCTAATGACTTTGGAGGGTACCCATTAGCAGTAAATATTTCTCGCAGTCCACCTAATTCAATTTCCCTATGTTTGTTATCTGTTAATCATAAGCTTCTTATTATCATCGATTTTAAGATACCGATTTTCATTCTATATGGATGATTTGAATTGAAATTAATAAGGATACCTGAGTAAGTATCCTTCCTATAAACATCCCGTTCTAGTTTTGTACCATTTCTAATTAACCTGACATCCAGAAATGGTAATTCGCCACATGATTCATTTTCAATTGTAAATTTAAGCTCGCTCACCTGATTTGCTATATTTAAGAAATTTATCAGTTGATCCTCCCCGTGATTCCAAATAACTAATATATCATCCAAATATCGTATGTGCAATTTAGGATTTAGGCGTGTTATACATAAGAGGGTTTTCCCAATGCAAAGCATGAAGATATTAGCTATTGGAACTGTCAGATGTTGCTAAATCGCTGTAATTTCACTGGGATGAGTGTACACGTGCAGTAATTGATTACTCCTCAATCCAAAACAAACGACAACATATACACACAGTCATGACGTACGCTTATCTAGTGAGTTGTCAGTAATTGTCATTAAATCACAGTAATCTCTTTGCGAAGACTATACATGCAGACATATACACAAACCAATTTTACATACACTTTCCATGCATTTTTATTTAAAAAAACAAGTTATGTTTGAAAGATCTAACAACAAGTATAAATGAGGCAGTTTAAACTAATATTTCCACTTGACATATTGATTGTCAACTTAGTGGGTGATGTGATTTTCATTGAAAAAGATATCCATACCATGATATCGGAATATTTGGCGAAATCATGATGACAGTGGATTTAAACAATTCGGTATGCTATCCGAATTTCTGTTAAATAATCTATTCCCTGTCGCACAATATGTTTCTTTTAAAGCTAATTTAGGTATAACCTTATGTTTATATGCTTTTCGTACTTCCTGAAGATTCATCACTAGAAGCCGGTACTAGGTTCCATTCTTATTACTTATTTGATCAATAATTGTGCGTGTGTGTACAATCTCATACACGAATCCGTATTCGAGCAATAATGCAGTGAATTCCATATATTATCAGAATGTACAGTAATCAAAAAGTCGTTAGTAAGTAATCTTTCACTGCCATATAACCATAAGAAAAATTTAAAAAAAAAGTTATACTAACAAAAATTACTAATTTAGGCATAAAAATTATTTAAGGAGAATGATTTATGAATAGAAGGATCTAGTTTCTTTGAGTGTATTTTCCTGGGTAACATAGACAATAGTCAAAATCTCTACACAATACGATTACGGCCGTGCCAGCTTTAAGACATTGCAAAATCGGCTATACGGCTTTATCACAGTCATTACTGTATCACGTCATGATCAAAACCAAACCTCGTAGCTAACTTTGCTCTACTAGGCAATCGAATTGGAGGTATACGTAACAATTGACCGAGCCAACCCATTTGATGAGGCAATATTTATTTTTTAACGAGAAGCACTTTGTTCGATCCAAAAATACGGCTACAGGTGTCAACGTTGGTTATTCATTGTTGGCAACATACATGTGCTATGTTCTTCAAGCGACGGTGGTCGAAGACATGGAAGCATCGAAAATAATGAACTTTAGGTGGCTAATTCTCACTAGCGTACAATAAAACTGCACATACAAATGCGTTTAAAACATGAAATTTAATACAGAATGAAATACTCGCGTTTTTCCATAAATAGAAGAGATTGGATAAAGTTAACTTAGCTTACGCGATTCTCATACACAACTCGTCAGACATAATCTTAGATCGTAACTCATTTTCAGTAGTGAGTATGAACGATGTTGAAGCCTTTGGAATCGGCACCCAGCCAATAAGAAAAAATCGACGCGTACTTGGAAATTTGGATCAATCTGATCTTTGCGAAACCGATAGTGCAAAGTGACAACCCGCGAACGAAAATCGCGGAGATTCAAAATTTGAAGCTCGCACTGCGCAACCATTCAAAAAGTATCTGTCAGACAAGTAATTAATATTGTTCGAGTTTGGTGGTACTGCCAATGTATGTAAACCTGTCACCTATGCACAGACATTCACTCTGCATTCGCAGAGTTGGAGTGAGTTGTGGCTTATACTGTATAAGTATCTTACATATAGAGTGTGTGAATTTCACACCGAAATGATGAACGACGTCTGCTAATCTATTCGCGGTGGACTGAGCAGATGCTTGATTGACGATTAATAATACGATATCGTCTGCATAGCTGAGATTGACTAATCTATCGCCCAGGAGAACTTCGACACCTGTAAAGATTGGGTAAATGGACAGCCTTGATGAACAGTAATGCTAATCGTAAATTTGTATTTTAATTGGTTCTATACATTAACACGACCAGAAGTGTTTGTGTAGAGATTGTGTATAATATTTACATATTTGGTGGGAACCTCACTTTTCGACAATATATCAAATAGAACATTGCGATCTACTAAGTCAAATACACCCTTGATGTCTAAAAAGATAGCTATTGGAGGATGGCGATATTTATATCGCTGTTCAAGAACGTGCTTTAATGTAAAATATCTATAACTTGTCTTTACCGGAATCTAGCTTGTTACCTTCTTCCGTGTTATAAACGCAAACCGCTAAGACGGCGTAAGTTAGTCAATAAAAATATTCTAGAGACGACTGGAGGCAAGCTTATACCACAATGGTTATCACACGATTTGCGTTTGTCTTTTTGAAGATAAGAATGATGGCCGACTCACTTAAACTAAGCGGCACAGTTTACTCGTTCCATATAGTATAAAAAAGATTAGTCAACGCTCTCGAAACTATATTATTACAATTTTTAAATAAGCACGGAAGCAGATAATCAGGGCTTGCAGCTTTGCGACGTTTACGGAATAGGATTGCATTCTGTATCTCTAATTCTGATGGATGTTGGAGATTAGTGTTCCACACACTTGATACAGGCATATTCTCTGGCATCGGGCCTGACGCAGCTGATCAATGAAATTGATCTGTGAAGTGTTCAGCCCACCTGTTGAGACGAATTATTTTCGCGATTATTATATGACTGTTTCGATCATTTATAGGTTCGCTAACGTTTTATATTCTCTCTTTGGCCTTTCTGGTCCCCAAGGATTCGAGATCGAGTTTACGACTGCGCTTAATTAAGTGTCTTACGACTCAATGAGTATTATTATAAGCCAAGCTGGCTGGAATTTGGCGCCTGGTATTGAGAATCTCTATAGATTTTACAGAGACCCCATGATTATTTCTACTAGAGCTTCCAATAACACAAACAGTTGTACCTGCATTGTGTATTGCGTTACATTTTTTCGTTTAACATAAATTCGTATTTTCGCCATCAAAACAACTTAACATTAACTTTAGAATATTTTTATATTTTGTCGGAAAGATGGTTGCTTAAGTTTTTTTGTATCTATTTGACGTTTATTCTTATTCAGTTTACCGGAAAACTTGAGTGAAAATCTACAATGGATAAGTCTATGGCCAGAGTCGAATGGAAATCCTGATGCAACCACGCCATCTATAACTAATTGCTACATGATCTATTTGAGCCCATTGTCGTCCGGGGGCTGGAGGACGTCATGTGGCACAAAGCTTTACACTATCTGAACTTTGTGGTACTCAAGTATAATCTATGTTCCGCATAACTATACAACAGTCGTTTACAATTATCGTTATGAAACGAGCTTAAAGTGTATTTTCCATGTAAATCAAATTCTGCGTTATTTAAGCACTTTACTTGAGCATTCATATCTACTATAACCAAGACTATTTATGAACTTCTTACTCTTAATAAAGAGCTTAGATCTGAGTAAAAAGCATCCTTGCTATCGTCTTTGCTGCAATCCATGGGAGCATATGCAAATACAACGAAAATGCAGCATTGATTAACGTTTCTGGCGGTGTTTTGTCTAGAGTTATTTGAGCGTGCTGCACATACTCGACAGTTTACTGGGATCCATTCAGTTAAACAAGACTCAGTTTGGGAGCGAACAATAAAGCCAATATCCAATTTACCGGATTGAGAAAATTCCGTGGAACCAGAGGCTCGAAGGTAATACGGCGTAGATAAAAATGGTGCACTCAATTCTATAATTCTCTTAGGATCTCGCATTCTAGTTTCCGATATACAACATATATCGATTTATAATTTATCCAACGTACGTGCAAGAGCTTCTTGTTGTCCAGCTTGTCTTAGTATTCGCACATTAACTTCGCTGACGTTAAAACCTAACATAATTTTGAAAAACGGTGGTTTACTTGAACTATTAAGTAAGTTACGATTACGAGAAATTTCACTATACACGTGATATCTTTCTAAGAGTAGTTTGTTTCATTTGGTTGAGTTACCACTTGCTATACGAACTTCCGTCATAACTGTACTGATTTTGTATTTTCATATATTTGTACTTATAGGGTTATGTAGTCTTAAACTCCTTTTGTTCAAGTTTCATAAATCGTAATGGTAATCATAGTCTAACACACTGTTTTTATCAACTTCTTCAAGTTGAGATAGGAATATGGTTGTTAAAATATATTCCGAAAGCACTCATGGTATGAACTGTAAACCCATTATTACTGCATCAACATCATGAAACATGATCAGCGATTTTTAGAAGTGAATAAAGCGAATATTTCGCCTGCAAGTTAATGCGTATGCCTGACATATTTAAGCAAAGTTGAGGCTTCTACCATTGCAAAAATTAGTCAAGCCTCGTCCTACATTCGGCCTATATGTAATAAGCTTCTCTTTAGTTTGCACTCTTCCGAAATTATTGCATTTATTACATGAGATGCAATGAAATTTCAGATACCTAACTAAAGAAAATAATTATATTTTTGCAAAAAAGGCTGGCTAAAATTCAGTGAAATGAATGAACTCTGTAACTAAAAATCTTTTTTTTTGTTGGCTCGATTATATTTTAATAAACTTCGATAAAAATTATGATAATACATTAGCAATAGCCCAGCACATTCACTTTCTAAACCATACTTAATACCATGTAGTTTTTAAAGTATGAAGTGTCGCAGTACTGAAAAAATTTTGGCTTTCTCTGCAGTTCAATTCCAAATAATTTTACATGAACTTAACAATTTTTGGCGAACTTTGAATGAGTGTAGGTACAACCTCTGGATGTTCTTTTGTATTATATCCACGATCACTAAATCCTACTCCTTCGATCTTTTTTGAAATCAACTTTTTTTAAATTTTATATGTATCAAAGATTTTACTGTAGTTTTTGAAGTACATGGAAGATCTCAACATAGTATAAATAATGTTATCTCTATTTTGAAGCTTCATGTTAAAATCATACGTCTCAATAAAAATTAAATTATAAACATGGGTATTTCACTTTTATTATTATTGAATCCAGGGATCTCTCTATTACAACCATATTTATGTTAATGTGTTGCAGTTTTGTTAACGGATTCATTTCTTAAGAATGTGTATAATTAATCTGTGAAATATTTATCTATAGCAACATTTTTATTATGTATGTTTTTGTGACCAATTATCTTTTTCTCTTTTTTATTGTAACTGCATATAATAGCCTGTGCTTTCTTTTAATATTTATACCTGCGAAGTCGAACAATTTATTCCTGTGCAATTTTCCGTAGGTATTTTAAATGTTTCCATTAGGTAAACAATTCAAATTTTAGACCTATTGAACCTTTTGTTTAAAAAATGAACGGCATTTTTTTGTAAAATTTAAAAGATTGTCATTGACAGATCTAGCTCAAATAATAATAGACGAGGTCGAAACAATGATAATCGTCAGGCTGGAAGAATGCCCGGCAGAAGAATTGGTGGCCTAAACAATTGCTGTAAGCTGCTTATTACGTTATCTAAGTTTTGAACTAGAATAGTTTGTCATACTCTTTGTTATCGTTTCGCTATGCTGACTTTCTCCAAAGACACTACGCTTCCATTTGACCGTATCAAATGGAAAGTGAAAATAATGCGAAATTATCATTGCGTTTGTCCATATGAGTTAATTGATTTATGCAGATTCTCTCAGAATTCACAATTATTTCATCTAGCCTTGACTTAATTACCCAAAAAGATACGGAAGTACGAATTTGTGTCGGTACTGTACTAAACAAATCTTTCGAACATACAGGAATTCACGATGATCAGGCACAAAATTTATCTTGATTCAAATTATTTATAGTGTTTATCGTATAGTACAACAAATGTGTATAAAATTATTTATTAATAATATATGATACTCTGCTTCTGCATCAAGAATAGTCCTGCCTCTTTGTCATATTAGTTTTTGCGATTAATTGTGTAAAATTTCTTGTATTCATATCAGTTATAAATAGAGCCTTTGGGACGTTATCGCTTGCAGCTGTTCCGCATTCATATATATGGTGGATAAAGGGCGTAATACTGAATCCTACCGAGGAGTCGCCATTAAGCACGAAACGAATGTGCACGAAGTTATACTTTCCGTTCATGCTGCCTTTGGTTTATCCTTCTGGTCATATTTGAACTAATTTGTTACTAGGTGCGCAACACCTAATACACAATCTTTTTAGGTGATGTCCGCGGCATCCTGTCTAAGCGATCGAATGCTGTAGCACAGGGTCCGTGAGACATGTTGATAAAAATGGGTTGGGTCCTCGAATCAACATTTTCCATCCGATATGATAGATAGCATGTAGCGCCGTTGGCTCCATCACTATCTTGACGTAGTCGCCAACCCGTGGGAAGGTTAATATTGTAGGCGCTCTTGAATATCTGCTATTTTGTATTGTCCGTGGAACCCTGGGGTTTCTGGTTCGCCCGGCAGTTGTTCATGCTCTCCGCTGATCATAGTTTCCTGAGCGATGCCTATTGCATAATGTTTTGTCTTGCCAAGGCCATGAGAAGTTTTGGTTCCAACGTAGCAAAACCCCTTTTATCGTTGGATGTGCTCGATCAGCTGTCGCGTTAGTGGGATGATGATATGTTGCAGCTTGGTTTCTCCTTTTTTCCGCGTTCTTTTACCACTGAGTGCAATCTATTTACTCGAACGGTGCACCAAATCTACTACACCAGCACTCTTTATTGTGATTTTCTTCAGCGATAAAAATTTGACTCACTGAGTAAACTTATCGACCACATTAACAAAGGCTCTCGTCCTGCACCATAGGCAGCAAACCCACAAAGTTGATAATCGAAGATTATTTAGGTGCGGTGATATTGAAAGCAATCTGAATGACGTTTTGTCTTTTCCGTGGGTTACAACAATGGCATGTAGAGCACTTTTGGCTTTATTTTCGAAAATCCTTCGGCGTGACGGACCAATTAGATCGTAAATTCAATGTTTCAATGAAGTTTCTATCGCCGGGACATTGGCAAGTGGTGATACCAAAACGCTTAGGCTGCAGCAGCTAGTGAGTCGTAACGTTGTATTCAACGAGTTCTTCAGTAGTTCGAGTAGTTTGAGCCAATGATATGGCTAATAGTTTTTCCGGTTAGGTGAGCGTGCGATCTTACATATTGTGCCAGATTTTTGTTAGCTTGTAATACTGCTCCTTTGTCAATTTCTGCTCGTTATAGTCAAAATACTTCCCATCGGTTAAATTAATATAATAACGTCAATCAATTTATGCTTTCATTGGATAAACGCTGATTGGGTCTTCTCCGTCCATTGAAACGGTATTTTAATACTGGTTAAGTTAGCCACTGTTTGTTAAGTAACCGTTATCCCACGGGCTATTCTCTACAGAAACTCACCATTCCAATACACGCGCAATTTTTTTCTAGTGATTGATACTGGATATTTCTTGATAGGCTGTACACTCCAGTTTAATGCCATACATACATATTTTAAATCTGAGTGGTCAAGGAACCTTTTTTCTTAACTTACACATCTTTTCAGAGTTAAAACGCAAAAGAGTGCACGATTGCTTATCGTCAGTTTCCAGATTAATGACATCGCCAGTGAATGCTGCATAGCAGGGTAGCTCGGATACGAAAAAGTCCATTTTTGGAGTACCTTCAGTGCGTTCTGTGGATAGAACGGCCCCTGATTGAATTTGGAATGACCGTGGAGTACCTATATTATTCTTTTCCACCGGTCTTCGAGCCGAACCCCAATTTGCCGAAAGCCCTACTTTAAGTGAAGCACGGCAAACCACTTGCCACCAGATAGCTGGAGAACAGATTGCGAAGAGTAGGTATGGTATACAGGTCAAGTTTAATCACCGCGTTTGAGGGCTGGAATTAGTCTAATGTCCGAGCGTACCATCATTTTTCTTATCCT
The DNA here is from genome assembly GCA_029291075.1 of Eudiplozoon nipponicum. Taxonomy (NCBI): domain Eukaryota; kingdom Metazoa; phylum Platyhelminthes; class Monogenea; order Mazocraeidea; family Diplozoidae; genus Eudiplozoon; species Eudiplozoon nipponicum. The sequence goes on along the minus strand of JAQBSW010002561.1, from coordinate 71,358 downwards.
AAACCACATGAGCTCGAAATCTTCATGAGAATGGTCCTTAAATGCCTACACTATCATCCGTTTCGTTACACCAGCGGCCACTACTAGTTTCTTTGGAGGATCACCAAATACATCTGGTGGTTCATATCTCTTTTTTAATGTCAGGCGATCGACCGTAAGCCTGGTGCATTCGACCACCCTGACAGTCGACCTGTCTCACGCTTGGGCCTCGTGAGGCATATCAGTGTTTTCTCACAATCAATGATATTAAATTATTTTGTAACAAAGTTTACACACATCAGATATCTGGGTTTTGACCATTGTTAGAGACAGGATATATATATTATCATTTATTAATTCTCCTCTCATCCAAGGCCACCATCGCCTTGCTGATAACCTGACAATGATTTATTGTCCTGGGTTGTACATAATTTAATGAAAAAGACGTAGGCGATGTTGAAACATCGGCTCCAGTTTGCAGTTGGATAATCAAAAACTATCCGCTGTCGAGTTCGGAAAATTTAGTTTTATTAGTAATCGTTACATGTGGTAAAGTTTCTCAGATTTTTTTCCTTGCGGGGTATTTGATTTTTGGCCGTCATAATATTTATCTATAGTCTGGATTCCTACCTCCAGGCCCAGGCGTGCCTGATAGAGCGCCATATCCAATAAGTTCAAGCAGCATAAACTTGATGACCTTATGTGGAGGCAAACTTGGAAAAACGTTATTTTCGACAGCCGCTATTTAATTCGTGCCATGCTGTCCAGATAAAGCTACCCGGCAGTGGTTTAAGTCTGTATAATTTCGTGATATTTTGACGTCTGATATTTTTGAAATCTAATTCCTTTTAAACACTGCGTACGGAAGATCGAATGACAATTATGATTGGACTGTCACCGTACGATCCAGTAATTTCTCGTCGGCCACACGTACAAATGATTCTAAAGATACACATTGTGCGTGTATCGAAGATTCACACTTAACCAACCAAAATTATAGTTTTTCCACATCCGAGGGTGCAAAAATAGGCTTACTCTGATAAAAGCCAGAAAAAAAAGAACGTTTTTGGATTCTTATACGAATCTGAAATTCTAATTAGGAAAGTGTGGCATCTCGGATAGGCTTGTACGTCGATCCATACTGTTTTCTTATATCTACACTATATAGGTAAATTAGGATGAATGTACACACATTTGTGTATAGGTGTAGATATTTTCACATATGCTTGGGAAGTATAGGTGAATTGATATTAAAGTTAAATACTGTTTGTTGCGAAGAACTAATATAAATTCAAGTATGTATTAGGTGTTGCGAACCTAGTAACAAATTAGTTCAGTTGTGTCCAGAAGGATAAACCAAAGGCAGCATGAACGGAAAGTATAATCTCATGCACATTCGTTTCGTGCTTACTGGCGACTCATCAGTAGGAGCCGGTATTACGCCCTTTAACCACTATATATTTGGTCAAAGAATGTGGAATAATAGGACGATCCAATCTCCTAGACGAATGTGTAAATCTGCAATAGTGAAGCTAACATCATCTAAAGTCAACGACAATGCGACTTCAACGCTAACTCACACTATATAATATATATATACCGAGTCTGTAAAGGATACTAACACTATGGCTATTGTGTTAGTAACCGATACCAACATTATTGTACCGAAAAGGTACATGGTACTAACACTATGGTTACCGAGTCGGTACATGATACCAACCTGATGGATATCAATTTATGCTATAGTTCACCGAAATTGAGAATTACAACAATTTCTGAACACCTGTTACTCCAGTAAATCCATACACTCTGGCCTTGATCGATATCACTTATCACATTTCGCGGAAAGCATGACATTCAATTCAATATATTACAGTTAAATACTGTTTGTAGCGAAGAACTAATATAAATGCAATTATGTATTAGGTGTTGCGAACCTAGTAACAAATTAGTTCAGATATGACCAGAAGGATAAACCAAAGGCAGCATGAACGAAAAGTAAATCTCATGCACATTCGTTTCGTGCTTACTGGCGACTCATCAGTAGGAGCCGGTATTACGCCCTTTAACCACTATATATGTGGGTGAGGAATGTAGGATAATAGGACGATACAATCTCCTAGACGAATGTGCAAACCTGCGGTAGTAAAGGAAACATTATATAAAGTCTCGACAATGCGACTTCAACACTAACTCACTCTATATATATATATATATATATATATATATATATATATATATATATTTAATTAGGAAGAAATAACAAAGTTGATAAAGGCCATTTATTTCGTGAATACTAATCATCGCTATACAATCATACATTTATATACATTCTATCAATTGCTTTTTCGTACGTCCCATATATGTGCTACCGCATATACATGAGAATTTGTAGACTGAATGATTTGGAGAGAATTGGCAATTGATCTTTGGCATCCAACCTCATGATTCTCTGTGTACTAAATGTCATATTAACTTTAACACTGGGGAAGTTCTCCTTAGCTATTCTATTCAGCCGCAGTGCGATTATTGAGGCTGGTACGTTGCCTCTAAATGGTAAGTTTAGGAAAACCTGCTTGACGGTATCCGCTCTAGTGCGAATCTTTCGTGGTCTGATGTTGACATCAATGAAACGCTCTGGGTAGTTGTTCATTAGCAAAATATTTCTAAGGTAGCCCAGGTCTTCCTCAATCTTGTGTTCAAAGCAGATATTCCTGATTATGTTTGCTAGGTTGTTTACTGAGTTTCTTTTGTGGGATTTTGGCACACTGGTGTTCTAGTGAATGTATTTTCCGGTGAAAGTGGTTTTTCTATATATGACCAGTGTCAAATCCCCGTTTTCTTCTCGAGTGAGTTTGATGTCAAGGAAAGGAAAACGACTTGCCACACCCGACAAAGGATCAGGAATTGTTATACTTGAAGCCGACGTTTATAGGAAGTCCATGAATAATATCATAAATGATCAATCGTAATTTAAAAAAGACATCAAACAGAAAGATGATTCAACAAACATTGAATCAAGAATTAATGTAATTCTGAAAAAGGTGGAAAAACACGTTTTAACATCGGTAGCTAATTCCGATATTAGACAAAAACGCATAGAAGACATCCAAAAGGCAAAACCCGTCGGAACAAACACCGCAAGATTGTACGGCAAACCAAAAACTCATAAAGCCGTGACAGCCTCAGGAGCTCCCTCGATGCGGCCTATTATGTCAATGATCAACGCTCCACAACATAAACCAGCCAAGTTTCTCTGCAAAATGCTTCAACCAATACGAAGCATCATAAAGGCAAACACTATCAAGGACTCCTTCGAACTAGCAAATGAACTGAAGGGGAAGACATTCTGCAGATATAATGGTCTCGCTTGTCGTCTCATCCTTCTGTACAAACATTCAACTGGATAAGACAACGAAGATCTTGTGTTATCTTATCAAAAATGAGTTTATTGATTTACCTATAGACACCAATGACATACAAGACCTCATATTAGCATGTACGAAAAACTTGCAATTTACATTTGAAGGGACATACTACCGCCAGATCGATGGTGTAGGTATGGGAAGTTGCATTGCACCCCTCTTGACAGATGTTTACATATATCATCTTGAAAAAACGAGCCTAAAATGTATAATTGACCAGTGCGCGCCCTACAAAAGGTATGTAGATGATATATTGTTGCTCATCTCAGAAGCAGCAACAGAACATTCTACAGAATAAAATGGTCTCGCTTGACGTCTCATCCTTATTTACAAACATATCACTGGATAAGACAACGGAGATCTTGTGTGACCTCATCAAAATGAGTTTTTTTATTTCCCTTTATATCAATGACATCAAAGACTTCATATTAGCATGTACAAAAAACGTGCAATTTACATTTGAAGGGATATAATACTGCCAGTTCAATGGTGCAACTATGGGAAGATGCATCGTACCCCTCCAGGCAGATGTATACATGCATCATCTGGAAAAAACGAGCCTAAAATGTATAATTGACCAATGCGTGCTCTACAAAAGGTATGTAGATGATATCTTGTTGTTCATCTCAGAAGCAGCAGATCCTTCCAAAATCCTCAAACAAGCAAATGGAGCCGATGCAAATATCAAATTCACTCTCGAGGTAGAGAAAGACGACAGTTTTCCCTTCCTTTACATCAAACTCACTCGAGGAGAAAACGGGGATTTGACACTGACCATATATAGAAAATCCACTTTCACCGGAAAATACATTCACTACAACACCAGTGTGCCAAAATCCCACAAAAGAAACTCAGTAAACAACCTAGCAAACAGAATCAGGAAGATCTGCTATGAACACAAGATTGAGGAAGAACTGGGCTACCTCAGGAAAATTTTGCTAATGAACAACTACCCAGAGCGTTTCATCGATGTCAACATCAGACCACGGCAGATTCGCAGGTTTTGAATAGAATAACTAAGGAGAATTTCCCCAGTGTTAAATTTAATATGACTTTTAGTACACAGAGAATCATGAGGTTGGATGCCAAAGATCAATTGCCAATTCTCTCCAAATCATTCATAGTCTACAAATTCTCATGTATGTGCGATAGCACATATATCGGACGTACGAAGAAGCAATTGATAAACTGAATCGAGCAACATTTGTCACAGAATTTGATTAACAAAGGCTTGGCACCGTCAGGAAAATCAGCTATTTCCGATTATATATTGGCAACGGGGCACCCAGTCGATTCGACCAATTTTACAATTCTACATAAAGCAAAATGAGAAAAGTTATTATTTATTTATGAAGTCCTTTATATAAAACAACAAGCACCTGACCTTAATATTCAACATGATATTCTAATCGACTGGCCAAGAATAACAAAATTCAACAACAATCTACTAGTATCCAATCAAGACCAAACAAGCCCTCGACTAGAATCAACAAACATACAATCGGATTGACAACAAACTGAGGTGGAAATAACAGAGGCGCATACGGTGACAGAAGTTTTCAAACAATATGAGCGTTCAACATTGCAATCCGCACTGGCGCTGTTACTATGTGCAAAATACAAATTTGCGCAACAAGGTAAAACGATCAACTACACTGGGAAAAATAGCACTCGTACATGTAACAGCGAACAATGCACACAAATGGTAAATTCTCAAGTCATCAAAACAATAATAACCAGATCTCAGATATCACTTTGCAATACTGCGAGAACGACCTTTACATGCAAACACGCACACAAACGCATACACACTTACCAACCAGCCAAAACAAGAAACAGAAGTAAAAGCGGGTCAGATTTGTAACCACTAGCATAATCAATTGAAAACCCAGAATGTATATAAATGTATGATTGCATAGAGATGATTAGTATTCACGAAATAAATGGCCTCTATCCATTTTGTTATAAATGTTTTTATCTTCCCCATTAGAAATATACTGTGTAATATTAAAAGGCATGGATATTATACACACACACACACACATATATATATATATATATATATATATATATATATATTGATTCAGATACTAGTAGATTGTTGTTGAATTTTGTTATTCTTGGCCAGTCGATTAGAATATCTGTTGATGAAACTTTTGAATATTAAGGTCAGGTGCTTGTTGTTTTATATAAAGGGCTTCATAAATAAATAATAATTTTTCTGATTTTGCTTTATGTAGAATTGTGAAATTGGTCGAATTGACAGGGTGCCCCGTTGCCAATATATGATCGGAAATAGCTGATTTTCCTGACGTTGCCAAGCCTTTGTTAATCAATTTCTGTGGCAAATGTTGCTGGATTCTGCTTATCAATTGCTTCTTCGTACGTCCGATATATGTGCTACCGCACATACATGAAAATTTGTAGACTATCAATGATTTGGAGAGAATTGGCAATTGATCTTTGGCATCCAACCTCATGATTCTCTGTGTACTAAAAGTCATATTAAATTTAACACTGGGGAAATTCTCCTTAGTTAGTATATTCAAAACCTGCGAATCTGCCGTGGTCTGATGTTGACATCAATGAAACGCTCTGGGTAGTTGTTCATTAGCAAAATTTTCCTGAGGTAGCCCAGTTCTTCCTCAATCTTGTGTTCATAGCAGATCTTCCTGATTCTGTTTGCTAGGTTGTTTACTGAGTTTCTTTTGTGGGATTTTGGCACACTGGTGTTCTAGTGAATGTATTGTCCGGTGAAAGTGGATTTTCTATATATGGTCAGTGTCAAATCCCCGTTTTCTCCTCGAGTGAGTTTGATGTAAAGGAAGGGAAAACTGTCGTCTTTCTCTACCTCGAGAGTGAATTTGATATTTGCATCGGCTCCATTTGCTTGTTTGAGGATTTTGGAAGGATCTGCTGCTTCTGAGATGAACAACAAGATATCATCTACATACCTTTTGTAGAGTACGCATTGGTCAATTATACATTTTAGGCTCGTTTTTTCCAGATGATGCATGTATACATCTGCCAGGAGGGGTACAATGCATCTTCCCATAGTTGCACCATTGAACTGGCAGTATTATATCCCTTCAAATGTAAATTGCACGTTTTTTGTACATGCTAATATGAAGTCTTTGATGTCATTGATATAAAGGGAAATAAAAAAACTCATTTTGATGAGGTCACACAAGATCTCCGTTGTCTTATCCAGTGATATGTTTGTAAATAAGGATGAGACGTCAAGCGAGACCATTTTATTCTGTAGAATGTTCTGTTGCTGCTTCTGAGATGAGCAACAATATATCATCTACATACCTTTTGTAGGGCGCGCACTGGTCAATTATACATTTTAGGCTCGTTTTTTCAAGATGATATATGTAAACATCTGTCAAGAGGGGTGCAATGCAACTTCCCATTTTTTTAAATGTAAGAACGAAACAACTTACTCCATGGAATAACACTTGTTAATAAATCTTATTTCTACCAGTATCTACAGCCATTGTTCTGGAATCGTTAGTATATTCGTTCAAAACAAAGGCTAACATAACGAAGAGGAGATTGGTTACAACACATGTACAGTGGGATTGGATGAACGAATATACTAACGAATCCAGAACAATGGCTGTAGATACTGGTAGAAATAAGATTTATTAATAAATGTTATTCCATGGAGTACGTTGTTTTGTTCTTACATTTTAAAAAATGGTGAAAATAGAAACGATCAATATATATATATATATATATACCGAGTCTGTAATGGATACTAACCCTATGGCTATTGTGTTAGTAACCGATACCATCATTATAGTACCGAATAGGTACATGGTACTAACACTATGGTTTCCAAGTCGGTACATGGTACCAACATGATGGATATCAATGTGTGCTATAGTACACCAACATTGAGAATTACAACTTTTTCTGAGCACCTGTTACCCGATTAAATCCATACACTCTGGTCTTGATCGATATCAGTTATCACATTTCGCGGTAAGCATGACATCATTCAATTCCATATATAACAGTTAAACACTGTTTTTTTGCGGAGAACTAATATATATGCAAGTTTGTATTACGTGTTGCGAACCTAGTAACAAATTAATTCAGTTGTGACCAGAAGGTTATACCAAAGACAGCATGAAGAGAAAGTATAATCTCATGTACATTCGTTTCGTGCTTACTGGCGACTCGTCGGTAGGGACCGGTACTACGCAATTTAACCACTATATATTTGGGTGAGGAATGTGGGATAATGGGAAGGTACAATCTCCTAGTGTTAGTATCATGTACTTTTCGGTACTATAATGTTGGTATCGGTTACTTACACAATAGCCATCGTGTTAGTACCCTTTTCAGACTCGGTATATATATATTATATAGAATGAGTTAGCGTTGAAGTCGCATTGTCGAGCCTTTATATAATATTAGCTTCACTACTGCAGGTTTACACATTCATATAGGAGATAGTACCATCCTATTAACTCACATTCCTTACCCAAATATATAGTGGTTAAAGGGCGTTATAACGGCTCCTACTGATGAGTCACCGGTACGCATGAAACGAATGTGCATAAGATTATACTTTCTGTTCATGCTGTCTTTGGTGTATCTTTCTGGTCATAACTGAACTAATTTTTACTAGGTTCACAACACCTAATACATACTTGCATATATATTAGCTCTTCGCAACAAACAGTATTTAACTGTAATATATTGAATTGAATTGTGTCATGCTTACCGCGAAATTCATCGTTTTGTTCGGTTTCGACCTTGTTGTTAATTCGTCAATTTTTAACCATTACTTGAAAGCATATATAAGTAAAAGTTTGTGTATAACATCAAATTGCGTTTAGTATGCGGCATGGGTTGCACAGTAGATAAAGTCCTAGGCTTAGAAGTAGCATTCTTATTCGTGTTCCATCCTCGGGAACGTTTTGATCGTACTCGAGTCCCCAATAAGGACGATCATTAATGTAGCTCTGTGCTATAATAGTCTCGCGTACATTGTACGTGACCGAAATACCGGCTTCATAGTTCTTATGTATTTCCCAATATGAATCCTTCTTAGTTTTCGCTAAACTTTTATATGTTTAAGACGTCGTTAATTTCGGGAATGAAGATAATGCCACAGTCAAGAATTATTACAAACGCTACACAACATGTAGATCGGTATTTTATAAAAAAAGTCTTGGAAAGCACTATTGTCACATTCATCAGCGTGACGCTATAAATTTGTGAGTAGCGGAGCGTAGGTGGCTGTCTTGATGCCCAATCAACCTTGTAAGTGAACACAATGTCTGGGATGGTATCGGTAGGTGGAGCCTTTGTAGGGTGATCTTTGCTGAATTGATCATTATCCAGTTGTTCAGCAGTAAATTTAATCTTCGATTATGTAAAATATCATTAAAATCACAAAGATGTGATGTGCAGGGCAACGCAGATTAAGAGACGAGTGCTGTTAATATTGCAACTGCTTACACACCAAATAGCTTGAGGATGATGCACGTAATGGCAGGTGTTTGAGCAATTGTTTTCTATACAATGCATTGAGTTTATATAGGTATTTTGTAGTGCATGTTTTGTTCGTATCGTCGACCAGTCATAATTCAATATTTATTCGACCTGTATTTGAATATTACCTGGTTCTCATTTGGCCACAAAGGGTTTTTCTTCTTAATTCCTATTTTCCCTCGATATATTTCAGTACTCATTGTTGAGTTCTTTCACCAATCGACGGTTTATCTCACCTAACAAAGACAAAAAAATACAGCATATATTTAATCCTTTTTTATTGTTAGTGTTAATTAGGAATTAATTTGCGTATTAAAGTATAGCTCTATTCTTAAACAGTTTGATACTGCATCGTTACAAAAGATCATTTACTCTTCGGCAAATCTTAACTCGTCTGCACTATTTGGCCGCTTATATAGTAAAATTACAAAATCAAAGTAGATGAATTTGGAAGAAATGCGTACATTAAACAAGGGCGAACAGGAAATGTAAAATGCACATAAAGATTTCTACACGAAAAATTCACCTATGTACATTTAGATGATGTACACGTTACTTCTGTTTATTTAACTGTCTACTTTTGAGAAGTGCATCTCCTTTTTATTTATTGCTTTGAACGTCACCTGTAAATCCGCCTGGTGTAGCGTTGTATCTTTTGTGGATAATGTTTTTTGATATACATGTAGAATGGACCATGTCTAAAGAAGCAATTTCTAGAATGCCGTGGAGGAAATTATATAAGCAAATTAAAAGCTCTTGTAAACGCCCCGGCTTTAAGTAAATGCCGTACGACGTTACAAACTCGGTCAAGGTGCTCTGAATAAAGATTTGTTACTGATAGGGGGGCCCTTAAGAGGGCCTGGTCGTGCGTTCTCCTGAATTATTCAGTGTGAAGATGTCCTAGAGCCTTGGGTGAACTCCGGTTGGTGTTGCTCCCGTGGTCGAGTTGTAATCACGATGTGGATAACGTCGTTCAGGTTTTGCAATTAATTGGCTCGTCTCGCTGGTTGTACCGCAACAAGATGAGTCACGGATGTAGCCAATTGTTGGTGAAACTATCAAATCACCAGCGTAGGTATTGACAGCCGACAGAACGCAACCGCGTAACCCGAACCAGAATGCAAATGCAACCCCTGAATTGCATGGTAAATTGCCGTGCTTAAATAGCATGCCATGCCTACTTGCACACTATTTGTTAAACGGCAAGTTTCGCTTTTTTCTCATTGGTGCAACGTAAATAAAATTGTATTTAATTTACGCAATATGTCGGCCATTAATTTGTGTCGTTAAACTCTTCCGTAAAAGACTAACACTGATTATAACCCGGCGAATTTCCAGGTGTTTGTCAAAACAAGAAAGTAAGAAAGCTGCATATTGTGAAAAGAATCAGTTCATTTAAACATATAAGAATTAAACATGAACTCGTGAAGTTTTCGCTTGTTTGTGTATGGGTGTGCGGATGCGAGTACGTGTATCTGAAGATGCGTTTACGCCTTTGTTAGCGTGTATATAATGTATGAGTTTAATACAACATAATTCCCTTTGTTGTCTTAAATGTTCTATAGAATTTAACTGCTACTGCAGTCCAGTTCAGATTTAATAAAAAATAAAATGCATTTTTATTAGAATTTGTAAACCTAGTAAATACTAATATTGTGCTATAATACACAGTTATCTCGTAATTTTTAATATATATATATATATATATATATATATATATATATATATATATATATATATATAGTTTACGGACTTAAAATGAAAACCAATCCGATTTTTTCGATATTCAGTCTTCCTTACCAACACGATCTAAAATAAGTTGGCTCTGTTCCGATTGCGCACGCTAGGTCCAAGTTATCGTTGTAGCAACTACACAAAATTTATCTCTTGGTAGGAGCGATTGTTGATCTGTAATTCCTCTTGAATATACAGATTGCGTTGATTGGTTTTCAAGCCAATATCAGAAACAGTGTATACTCAAGGTCTCTATATATGACCAATGATTGGGAATGCAGTCTCATCTTTAACTTGACATGGGCTGATTAATCTATTAATCCTTTAGTCGCGCGGTCTATTATGTTTGAATAATAACATGCGTGAATGTATGCTTTTATTAGAAATTTTTTCTTGCATTAGAGTTTACGTTTATGAAAATTACTGTAGCATTATATTAACGAACTTTTTAATTACTGTTTGTCTGGTTGATAGTTTAAATATGCACGTTTTATAATAAAGTAAACGAGATAAACTCTTCGTTAATATAATTTAATACAGTAAACGTAATTTACTTTTTTTTCAGCCTCCTTTGATGCACCTATGTCTGGCGGATGAGGTTAATTCCTGTCCTCCTACGTAACAGTATGTGAAACATACTGCTTAACGTTTGAGGGCAGGGTAATATGTGTCAGAATGATAATAACGATCTACTCAGTTAGAAAATTAAGATGGACAAATTGAACAAATTTCGGATCGTTTATTAGTCTGACACTAGTCAACAAATTAAAGCAGTGGGATCATGGTTGTGCTTTTCTGATTTTCCATTTTGCATCTGTGCGGTGGATGAATAGAACAAATACAACTGCTTATGACGTTGTTCCCTGGGAAACCAGCTTTTTGCTGGCCAGTCCAACCGATGCATTGATATCTCATTTGCTTTAATTTAATTCTAATTTTTTAAACTTTATTTATGCAAAAAGCATGTTTTTTATTTATTCTATATCTTCAAAAATAGATTCCTGTGTGTTTATTATTATCCATTCTGTTTCTATCGTCGTTGTGATTAACAGACTTTTCTTAGTATTTTATTTCAGCCGAAAATTATCCACAGTTTGATTAGTGTTTTGTCAATATACGACCAGTGCTTCCTATTACTTTGGTGCGAAACACTCTTAATTTGAAGATTTTCATTTGTTATTTCGTGAACAGAAATTTAATTTTTCTACATGCTTTTTATCGTAATATGTCTTCGTGTGTATTGTGTTTGACCTGTAATATAATGCTTCTACTTGATAAAGCTCATGTTTCATTGGTCATATTTTAGCTTATTGGCCTACATTCCTGTTTTCCATTTTAGAGTGCTTATTTTCAAATTTCTGCTTTTGTGTTTTCAGTGTTGATGATGAATAAATTTACGATTGATCATTATATATTGTGATTACAAAAGCTGAAAAATGATTAGTTTTGTAAATGTAATATTTTTGTCAGACGTAATCGTATACTGATGATCCCAGACCAAAAATTCTTTTTAGGCTACATTATGTAGGCATTTCAATAAAACAATATGACAAGTATCTGGCAAAGTGTCTGATTACTATAATTTGATTCGCATTGATGTATGTAGCACTTTTCATAAACTCAGTATGTGGCGTTCTTACACAATGTATGTATTCAATTCGTTTGCGGATTGCATATCTGGGACGTTTTTATCCACTAGAATGGTCAAGTATAGGTAATCGAATCATGATCGCATTGTGGAGAACGCTTATTTTTAATGAACATCTTGGAATGTGTTGTCTTTGGGAGGCGATAATGCTAAATTTATGTCGGCTAATTTCATTGGTAAAGCTATTTTCAGAAATGGATCGCCCATTTGCTGTGGCCTTTATGAAGGTCCATCAGCATTCCTTTGTGGTTTGATGATGATCACGTAAGGTAAAAATCATCGTTACGCGTCATTCATAGTAAGTAAACTTTGTTAATTGATTGATATTGGATTGGTGCGTATTTTATGACCAAAAACTTGATCTTAATAATGTCTTTAACTATTCGCGTTATAAAAAATTGCCTGTATTATATTCTTTTTCTTAATAATCCTATAGACAATCAATCAAATGAGTAATTATTTCACTGGATGGAAGGAATTCCTAGATCTAGAAAATTGGATTGCGGATTTAAAAATAACATTTACAATGCAATCGGAGTTTATAATTAAAAAATATATATGAAATTAATATGATACGTTGTTTCTGAAAGTGTTTATGAAATGCTAGTGTAAAAATCACAAAGCTATCTTTTCCTTATTTTGAAGCATCCTTTTAAATGTTGTAGTGTTCTTGTATGCGATAACGATAATAATGAATTAAGTATCAGCTATATTTACTTTAAGCCTATTTTCTGTTCGATCAAAATTTATTTTATTCATTAATTTTTTTAAAATTTAATTCTGACAAGACATTTTCCTTTATTGTAGTTAATAATAATCAATTTAAAAAAAAAATTTTTACTTCTTCATACCTTCTAACAAATTTATGATCTAATGTGTCAGTTTTACTGTATTTTAGAAGGGTTTTCGGATTAATCCTTCTTTCAATTTTGCTTTGCATTAAAATTATTTTATTATGATTTCGGATTTTGATATAATAAGTGCGCAAGTTTGATAGTGGCTTTCTTAAACTAAAGTTTCTTACATATAAATATATATATATATATATATATATATATATATATATATATATATATAAACATAAACTGCTGCGGGAAAACAATATTAAAACCTTTATCATTCGTTTTCATACATACGTACAATTCGCTGATTATAGGATCATATCGTTACCATTGGGATACAGCCATTCAATATAATATAAAGCCTTGAATCCGGATTTAGTGCACAGTTCATAATTATGGAGCTTATTCTTTATCTTTACGCTTGAGAGCCGTTTGTTTGTATACAATAATCAGTTTCGTATTAGACATCCGAGTAGTCACTGCTGTTTTAATTTTGCGAGTAACAAATGTAGTCCTTTGGTTGGGTATGGCTCCACAGTTTTTTTGTCGTGATTTGATACATTTACCCATTTTCCAATAAATTTACTTTGGACACCGGCATTTCTTGGTATATTTTTATTTTTAGTACAACGTCTTCTGTCACAATATCATTGCGTCAAGAAATAATGTGCTAGATCAAGCATTTTGGCATTTGAAAGCAAATTGAATATCATGGACCAAATTTTAACCTTCTGAATTATTACATCCTCATTAAAGATTATGAAAGTATCACTAGCAAACAGATATTTTTGGCTGTATTTTTGCATTAGCAGTTACAGTTTTTATCTATCCAGATGGTATATATATAAAAGTCTAATCGTTTATTCCCTAACGGACTGCCCAGCTCTATTCCATCGAATAGTGTGAAGTAACGACCGTCGAATTCGAATTGAAAGCAGCGACAGAGCATGATGAGGGTTTATGGTCGATGACTTTAGAGGAAATCTATGGTTTGTCAACAGTGTTGATTTTAGAAATTTTTTTTGCTTATTCTTAATATTTCGTGATCTAATTTGATTCCTAAAATCATGTTTGCGAGCTTGAAGTGAACTTCAATCCCGTTGTATTTAACCAGTCGTCGAACAACAGCAAAACTATCGTCAATCACATGTCCTGATGCGTTTCAACCTTCCATAATCAACGCAGCGCACGATTAAAAATTAACTGCTGAGGATCAAACTGCAATAATTATGCATGGAAAGCAAGAGTAGATATGCGACTCTCACCTCTAGTGGTCTCACATAATTTGTACTTGACTGGAAATGTCGGCTTCACGATTTCTATGATGTCACGAACAATAATCTTTAGCAATTTACTCAACGTATATATAAGAAATATAATTTCACAATTTTTGATTGTGCGGGTGATGGTTAATTTTGCTACCTTGATATAAATAAAGCTGTGTCTGGCGATAGTTTTGTGATGTGTGACCGTTGAAATCCAATTGGATTGGTGTTTATATTAAGCTCGCAAATTGTGTTCAAAGAGGGCGCAAAACCTCTTTGATGAGCGCAAAAATGTAAGTTGCATAAATGGTTTTTGAATATTGTATTCTACTAAATCTCCAGCTTTCACCGGCCGCTATTTAAGCTAACAAAGGGTAATTAATATAGTTTATTGCAAAAAATGCATTATGCCTGTTTTGTCACAGTTAGTTGTAGGGCTATTTGGCCCATTCATGAGTAACTCTGTCTCATTGATTTTGATTCTGACTTTCCGGAATATCATAACTCGCGTAGATGAACAATCATTCTAACACCTATTCGTAGTACTAGATTTGAAACATTGACGTCGCTATGTATTCATAGATTTAAATTTTTTGTCACTTCTTGGCATTTAAGCACATTTAAACTATGCAGAATCCACAAGAAGCAATGATGCATATCAATTTGCGCGCAAGCATATGCTTTTATGGCTCTATCAAGCAATGTTATTCTCATAAATTTTGTATCGTGTCATTAGATTAAAATACATTAATTTGTTTATAATTTCAGCAATTCTTTTTCTATATTTCTGTGAAAAATATCGAAAAAGAACACGATTAACTAAAAATATTTCAACTGTTTAATCAGAATATTAAGAAACCATCGGTACTTATCCAAACTCCTAGAATGCGCAGACAGCTGCACTGTTTAAAATATCATTTAATTACAAACCCTGACACAATAGGTTTCTTATTTTAAGCTAGCAGCAAGGAAGGACCAAACATGTGTTGGTTTTAATCCAATTTTTCTATTGTAATTGTAGGAAATTTGATTTACACTTCTCTGTTTATTTGAGCTTACAAACTTTTGTCATAATTTCGTGTAATTAACATGTATTATTTTAGCCTAATCATCAAAAAACAAGACGAATAATGTCGTCCCACCGCTCGCGATTGATCAGAATTGAGTTATTTTAGAAATCAGAATAAATTACTTTATACGATAATGTGCATAATAGTTCAAAAGGGGTTTCTTCCCATATCGGAACAACATATTTCAGCCATTACATTTTTTCATGTTCCTTCATCTAATTAAATAGGCTCCACCTCTAACTATTATTACAAAATTAACTTTTTAATTTTGCCAGTCCTTAAAGAAGCAGGGAACACTTGCCAATTGCATCAAATGTTTAAAGATATTATGGCCTATTTACCTGCCAAAAATTCGATTTATTTTAACCTGAATTTGCCATTTGCATTTAAGATAATAATTTTAATAATTAATTCAGTGATATTTACGTAATATGATAACAAATATCGATCGTGTAGCAGGTGTTCAGAAATGCTAATTATTCAAAATTTTGTTCAATTCATGATTTATATTAATCTGAATTTTCCATTTGCATTTAAGATAATAATTTTAATGAATAATGCAATGCTATTTACGTAATATGATAACAAATATCGATCGTGTAGCAGGTGTTCAAAAATGCTAATTATTCAAAATTTTGTTAAAGTTTCGACATTTTTGAAAACCACACTGTTGGCACTCTTTATAGTTACGTTACATATCGTGAGTCAGCTTTGAATTCTTTTTGGAATATTGCATTTTTCAACTGGGCCACATAACTTGCCAAAGTATATAGTGGGTGCTGGCGTAGTGCCGCCTTCCATTGACGAATAACCAGTAAGCACGAAACACTTGTGTACATGATATTAAGCAATTTGGTTGTGCTAAATTTGGCTTATCCTTTGATCATATTTGTTACCAGGTATGCAATTCCTGTTACATGATTGATGAAGGTAATAAGCGTAATGTCGTCGAAATAAATTTGATTTTGAGTTGTAACTGTTGCCCATATATGTATCACGAAATTAGAGAGCAAAATATAGACAGCAATAATTTCAATATATCGGGTCTAAATAGAACAAGCACATAAACTTCAAATCCATGCTAGTATCAATTTAATGTTCGAGAAACGCGTTGAGAACTTTAAAAAATAATTGTAACAGTTTTCTTAAGATGATAAGTATCTGAAAAATAAAATGAACAATTATTCCGTTATTGGAAGAGCCACCTATATTTAAATTTCAAAGAAATTAAGTTTCATGTGTATGCTTCAAAATATAACGTTAGTATGAAGTTTAAAAAAGACCTTACGATTACTGTAATCTAAGCTCGATATCCGTATGCAATCCGTCAATTACACTGCTGGCAGATTCTTAGAAAAGCCATGCCTATAATGAGTATTGGTTTTCTATAAATTTTACACACACGTACACACAATCACACACACACACACACACATATATATATATATATATATATATATATTTGTGTAAGTCAGTATTGAGGTAGGGTTTAAATGCCATGATGTTGCTGGAGTAAACAGAAATTTACTGTGCAATCAAATCCTATTTATATATATATACTTACAATTTACATTCTGTGTATATTAAATGTTACAAGCCGTGCGTCGAAATAAGTTCGTGTGTCGTACTGCCGGCATATACCGCAGTCAGGGAAAGTTGGATAGCGCAGTCTCCTATAAATATGAGCAGTTTAAAACTAGTAGAGTCAACAGAATAAGAATTCTTTAAATCAAGTTTGCGAGCTTTAAGTAAACACCAATCCCATTGTATTTAACCAGTCGTCGAACAACGTAACAAAACTACCGCCAGTCGCAACGTACTGACACGTTTCGACCTTCCATGATCATCATCAGAGTACGACGGCAAACAGAATAAGAAATCTAACCACTCGCATTTTGAAAGAAAATGGCTATGCATGATATGTACGAATCCGATAAATGGTAATACCGTTTTAATTTTGGAGGTGGACTGAATTTTATATAAATTGAGCATAAAACCTTACTCAGCAATTCTGTATTAGGCATTACCCACCTAGTTACAATTTATTTCATAGAAGACTAGAAGAATATGACAGTGCTAGCATGAAGGCAGTGTTCAATTTTATGGAGCCCGAAACCAACTATATATTTGGTCAAGTAATATTGGACAGATTGACACTAATTTCCCAGGTGTATGTGTACTTAAGTAGTTGCAAAGTGAACTTATTATCAGGTCATTAATAATGCGATTTTTAAAACAATTCAGTATATGTAACATGTACCGTACATGATCGGAATACTAAAATCATGATTTTATAAATAAGAAAAAAATTTCGCAAAGTTAAGAATATCAATCATACTGAGAAAACGCTTCTAATGCAAAGCCGCATACTCCGTTCGACACCAATTAACAAATTTTATGATCATCATAAAGTCATTCAATGAAACATATACTAGTTATATTCTATATGGCGTAGAAATAGTATGTTAATTTATTAATATATTAGCTATGATGTGATTAATAAAATGTAGGAATAAATTGCATGAACAAAGGGTATAACCCCAATTATTTTCTTAGAATTTCAATGAAAAGGAAAAATATGTATTTAAAATGCCTTCTTAAAACCGAATTAAAGTAAATTTGATTATTTTGTGTGTCACTGCTATTTGTCTGGTCAAATTTTATTTTTTATGTCCAATTAATAGTCTTTCTGGATTTCGTAAACAGTGATTCAGCTATTATGCTAGAAGGCTGACATTGTATACCGTCCACATTTAATTTTCATTCTTATTTACTAAGAATCCTCACATTCAATTATATTTTTATGCAAAAAATGTCAGTTTTTAGGCGCTGATCTTGATAATATCACCAGCAAATCCCTGCCATGCCGGATTTTTGAATTCTATTTTATGCAGAAAATTAGAGTTTATGCTCTAGCGCTAAAGAAAAATATATACCTAGATCATTTTTTTATCTCAAAAAAGTTATTTCATCTGTTTTTTCCTAAGCTTTTATTGCATTTGAAAAATAAAAGTTGCAGTCAGACTCCTATAAGCCAAATAAATATGAGATCTATGGTTAGCTATATCGTTGATTTGACAAAAGAATATTGATCACAATTTGCGGGTGTATAAACTATGTAGCGTACATTTTACGCGTCTCGTAATGTAAGTCCGGACCCTTGTCAAATCGCTATGATTGTGCTCTTGTAGAGGAGTTATTCTTGGGATAAGTAGTCCGTCATGTTTTCAGATTTGAAATTACTTGCTACTCATAGATTACACTAGGTCTCACTGTACACCTGCGAATTTTACTCCGTCCAACTGTAAAAGCAGCTATAGAAATAAGGCATCAATCTCAGTGTATTTAACCAACCACATAAAATTTCCAAAGTACCGTCAATCGCGCCGTCACTAACTGTTTGAAATTGCAATTTTTGTCTATTCGCTCGCTATTTTGTGTTGTGCAGTGTTGATCATTTGTATACTTGGCTCTAGTGGCAGCAATTTTCTCGTTCTAACTACTTTGTGTATTTCCCGCATGTCGTACATTCTGGCTGAACGTGTGCTACTTGATCGCTCCTGTTTAAATTGGCAGATAATGTTATCAATATCATTATAGCGCATATATTCCGTGCTTTGTTCAATTTCTTTACGTGCATCTTTGATCGAACCTGATATTGAAATCTTAGTAGCCTATGATATGCCATTGTTTACTTGGCACGGTTTGAATTTCTGGTTATTATCAAGAGCATCGTTCACTTCATTAATATAATCATTGGTTCTCATATTAATTAACTATCAATTGACTATACCTGGGCATTTAATTTGATGAACCTATTAAACTTAAATGGTCAAGGGAATGAACTCGAACTTACGTTTGGAAAGTAATCATATGGTACATTATGATTTATGGATGTAGAATTAATTTAAATTAGTACAAAAGTAAAAAAAGTTTAGATAAGGAAACGTATTCTGGTATTCTACCTAAATTAAAGCTGAATCACCCGTGTAGAATGAAAATAAGTAGACAAAATGTAGGTAGATTGAATTAGGTAGACTGTGGCAAATATTCAGTGTAAATAGGTAAGTTGAGTTGATAGAAGCACTGATAATGAATTTCATAAGTTAATTGAATCATAGAACAAAGGAGGATCCATAGTCATGGTAATACTGGGCTTCATATTAAGCTGTAAAATAAAAATTTTAATATCAAAATACTATATGCGAAACATTTTAAACAAATCCAATACTATAGGTACCAAACCTCCCTACCACAAGGAGAACATTGAACTACTAGACGCATTAGGTGTGAATGAAGTTCCATCTAAGTTCTGTAAGCTCAAGTATGGAGGTGAAAACACGAGTCAAATTAAGGTAAAAGAGAAACAGCTGCATGCAAATATGGAGCAGTTAATGGATAAGACATTTCGTTTCTTTCAGTAGAGATGATACGTCCAACGATGGTGGTTGTAGACACATATCAATATGTGGTCATAATATGTAGATCATCAAGATTGATGTAAACGTCTTTTGAAATATTTTCGAGAGATGACAATAAATGAAAAATCTGTAGAAAAATCACTTGAATCTATAATAACGATTGCACGAATCAAGATCGGATATTCACTCAAGATAAAGAGTAGGAACTTGGATGAAGAATTAGTTGCAGATCACTAGATGAATTATTTACTATCACTTAGTTAAACTTGTGTACTAAGTGTTGCACACCTAGTAACAAATTAGTTCAAATATGTCCGGAAAGATAAACCAAAGACGACATGAACAGAAGGTATAATCTCGTGCACATTCGTTTTGTGCTTACTGGCGACTCCTCAGTATGAAATGATATTATGCCCTGCACCCACTATATATTTGGGTGAGGAATGTGGGAAAATCGGAAGGTACAATCTCTTATACGAAAGTGTAAACCTTCATTAGTGAAGCTTATTTCATATAAAGAATTCTAAAATACGACTTAAACGCCAACTCACTCCATATAATTTATATACCTAATCTGTAAAAGGATCCATCATGATGGCAATTGAGTAAGTACCCAATTTCAGCATAATGGTACCGAAAATGTACGTGATCGAAACACTGGTTGCCGAGTCGATGCATAGTACGAACACAACGGATTTCAATGTATGATAAAATTCACCAAAATAGAGAACTACAACTATGTTTCAGCACCTGTTACTCCAGAAAATCCATACACTCAGGCCTTGATGTATTTATTTATTACATTTCGCGGTAATCATGACATTCATTTAAAAATATAACGGTTAGATATTGTTTGTAGCGTAGAGCTAATATATATGCAATTGTGTATTAGGTGTTGCGCAACTAATAACAAATTAATTAAAATGTCATCAGAAGGAAAAACCAAAGACAATATGAATGGAATGTATAATATCATGCACATTCGTTTCGTACTTACTGGCGATTCATCAGTAGGAGCCTATATTACGCCCTCACCCACTATATATTTTGGTTGGGAATGTGTGAAAATGGGACAGTACAATCTCCTACACGAATATGTAAACCTGCAGTAGTGAAGCTAACTTCATAAAAAGCCTTCAAAAATGCGACTTCAATACAATATATTTATCCGGTCTGTAAAGTTGCAGATCACTAGATGAATTATTTACTATCACTTAGTTAAACTTGTGTACTAAGTGTTGCACACCTAGTAACAAATTAGTTCAAATATGTCCGGAAAGATAAACCAAAGACGACATGAACAGAAAGTATAATCTCGTGCACATTCGTTTTGTGCTTACTGGCGACTCCTCAGTATGAAATGATATTATGCCCTGCACCCACTATATATTTGGGTGAGGAATGTGGGAAAATCGGAAGGTACAATCTCTTATACGAAAGTGTAAACCTTCATTAGTGAAGCTTATTTCATATAAAGAATTCTAAAATACGACTTAAACGCCAACTCACTCCATATAATTTATATACCTAATCTGTAAAAGGATCCATCATGATGGCAATTGAGTAAGTACCCAATTTCAGCATAATGGTACCGAAAATGTACGTGATCGAAACACTGGTTGCCGAGTCGATGCATAGTACGAACACAACGGATTTCAATGTATGATAAAATTCACCAAAATAGAGAACTACAACTATGTTTCAGCACCTGTTACTCCAGAAAATCCATACACTCAGGCCTTGATGTATTTATTTATTTCATTTCGCGGTAATCATGACATTCATTTAAAAATATAACGGTTAGATATTGTTTGTAGCGTAGAACTAATATATATGCAATTGTGTATTAGGTGTTGCGCAACTAATAACAAATTAATTAAAATGTCATCAGAAGGAAAAACCAAAGACAATATGAATGGAATGTATAATATCATGCACATTCGTTTCGTACTTACTGGCGATTCATCAGTAGGAGCCTATATTACGCCCTCACCCACTATATATTTTGGTTGGGAATGTGTGAAAATGGGACAGTACAATCTCCTACACGAATATGTAAACCTGCAGTAGTGAAGCTAACTTCATAAAAAGCCTTCAAAAATGCGACTTCAATACAATATATTTATCCGGTCTGTAAAGTTGCAGATCACTAGATGAATTATTTACTATCACTTAGTTAAACTTGTGTACTAAGTGTTGCACACCTAGTAACAAATTAGTTCAAATATGTCCGGAAAGATAAACCAAAGACGACATGAACAGAAAGTATAATCTCGTGCACATTCGTTTTGTGCTTACTGGCGACTCCTCAGTATGAAATGATATTATGCCCTGCACCCACTATATATTTGGGTGAGGAATGTGGGAAAATCGGAAGGTACAATCTCTTATACGAAAGTGTAAACCTTCATTAGTGAAGCTTATTTCATATAAAGAATTCTAAAATACGACTTAAACGCCAACTCACTCCATATAATTTATATACCTAATCTGTAAAAGGATCCATCATGATGGCAATTAAGTAAGTACCCAATTTCAGCATAATGGTACCGAAAATGTACGTGATCGAAACACTGGTTGCCGAGTCGATGCATAGTACGAACACAACGGATTTCAATGTATGATAAAATTCACCAAAATAGAGAACTACAACTATGTTTCAGCACCTGTTACTCCAGAAAATCCATACACTCAGGCCTTGATGTATTTATTTATTTCATTTCGCGGTAATCATGACATTCATTTAAAAATATAACGGTTAGATATTGTTTGTAGCGTAGAGCTAATATATATGCAATTGTGTATTAGGTGTTGCGCAAATAATAACAAATTAATTAAAATGTCATCAGAAGGAAAAACCAAAGACAATATGAATGGAATGTATAATATCATGCACATTCGTTTCGTACTTACTGGCGATTCATCAGTAGGAGCCTATATTACGCCCTCACCCACTATATATTTTGGTTGGGAATGTGTGAAAATGGGACAGTACAATCTCCTACACGAATATGTAAACCTGCAGTAGTGAAGCTAACTTCATAAAAAGCCTTCAAAAATGCGACTTCAATACAATATATTTATCCGGTCTGTAGTTAAGATCACTAGATGAATTATTAATATCACTTAGTTAAACTTGTACTAAGGTTGCGAACCTAGTAAACAAATTAGTTTAGTTGTGACCAGAAGGATAAACCAAAGACAGCATGAACGGAAAGTATAATCTCATGTGCATATTCGTTTCGTGCTTACTGGCGACTCATCAGTAGGAGTCGGTATTACGTCCTTTAACCACTATATATTTTGGTCAAGAATGTGGGATAATAGGACGGTACAATCTCCTAGACGAATGTGTAAACCTTCTTTAGTGAAGCTTATTCATATAGAATTTTAAAATACGACTTAAACGCCAACTCACTCCATATAATTTATATACCTAATTGTAAAAGATCCATCATGATGGCAATTTGAGGCACCAATTTCAGCATAATGGTACCGAAATGTAATGTGATCGGAAACACTGGTTGCTGAGTCGATGCATAGTACGAACACAACGGATTTAAATGTATGATAAAATCTACCAAAATAGAGAACCACAACCATGTTTCAGCACCCATACTCCAGAAAATCCATACACTCAGGCCTTGATGTATTTATTTATTTCATTTCGCGTAATCATGACATTCATTTAAAAATATGTTGTTAGATATTGTTTGTAGTAGAATCAATATATATGTACTGTATTAGGTGTTGCAACTAATAACTAAATTAATTAAAATGTCATCAGAAGGATAAACCAAAGCTACCATGAACGAAAAGTAAAATCTCGTGCACTTACATTTTGTGCTTACTGGCGACCCATCTGGATTAGCCGGTATTACGCTCTTTACCAACTATATATTTGGGGGAAGGGAATAGAGACGGTACAATCTTCTTCATACGAAGTCTTCGTTAAAGCGTCTACAAAGCCAACTCACTATAAATATTATATACCGAGTTTGTAAAGTGTACCAAAAACTATGTCTATTGTGTCGGTACACGATACCAGCATGATGTTACTGAAAAGTTACATGTGACCAACACTACGGTTGCCGAGGTCGTTCATGGTATCAAAACAACGGATTTCAATGTATGCTAAAGTTCACCAAAATTGATAATTACAACTATTTCTGAACACCTGTTACTTCAGCAAATCCATTGAAATTATCAATTTTGATAAAGTTTATAATATTTAGAAATCCATTTTGTTGGTGCCGTGTACATTGTCGATATCAATATTATTGGTATCGGGTACAATAGCCATTATGTTGAACGCTTTTTAAACGGGCATATATATATATATATATATATATATATATATATATATATATATATATATATATATATATATATATACTAAGCATCGCTTTACAATCATACATATATATACATTTTGGGTTTACAATTGATTATGCTAGTGGTAACAAATCTGACTCGTTTTTAATTCTGTTTCTTGTTTATATATATCCATTGCTTTCGAATATTACACCGTATATTTCTTATAGGAAGAAAAACACATTAATAACAAAGTGGATAATGGCCATTTATTTCGAGAATACTAAACTTCACTTTGCAATCTTTCATTTATATACATTCTAGGTTTCCATTTGATTATGCGGGTAGCAACTTATCTAACCCGGTTTTACTTCTATTTCTTGTTTTGGCTGATTAGTAAGTGTGTATGCGCTTGTGTTTGTGTGTGCCTCAGACAACACTATGCAATACAGAGATAAAGACTTACATGCAAACAGGCACAAACAGACACAAACGCATACACACTTTCCAATCAGCCAAAACAAGAAATGGAAGTTAAACCGAGTCAGATTTTTTGCCACGCACATAATCAGATGATAACCCAGAATGTATATAAATGAAAGATTGTAAAGTGAGGTTTAGTATTCTCGTAATAAAAGGCCGTTATCCTCTTTGTTATTAATGTTTATTCTTCCTAATTATAATATATATATATATATATATATATATATATATATATATATATTGGAAGACTTCCATATAGAGTTAGTTTCACTACTGCTGGTTTACCTATTCGTATAAGAGATTGCATCGTCCTATTCTCTCATTTTCCTCACCCACATATATAGTGGGTTAAGTTCGTAATACCAGCTCCTACTGATGAGTCGCCACTATGCACGAAACGAATGTGAACAAGAATATACTTTACGTTCATACGGTATTTGGTTTATCATACTGGCCATACTTGAACTAAGCTTTAATTGATTACATCGGTGGTAATAACAATTATCCAAATCAAGTTTGCTTGAAGTGAACACCAATCCCATTGTATTTAACCAGTCGTCGAACAACAGCAAAACTACCGCCAGTCGCACGCACTAACGCGTTTCGACCTTCCATGTTCATCATAAGATTACGACGGCAAACTGACTAGCGAGGATCGATTCGCATTGCATATATGCGTGGCGAAAGCTGCAAACTCTTTCTGTTCGTGACAGCATAGAAATTGTACAGCTGACCTTTCCAGACAAGTACAGTGTGTGCGAGACTATTAGAAGTGAGAGCCGCATATCTAATTTGCTTTCCATATATATGCAATGCGAATTGATCCTCGCTAGTCAGTTTTCTGTCGTACTTTGATGATTTAAATACATTTTAAAAGATGCATTCGGTTGCGCAGTGCTGTCCTTCTTGTTGTGGATTTGACCACATTTTTCTTGATGATGTTAATGGAAGGTCGAAACACGTTAGTGCGTGCGACTGGCGGTGGCTTTGCTTTCGTTCGACGACTGGTCAAATTAAAGTGGAATTGAAGTTTACTTCAAGCTCGCAAACTTGATTTCAAACATTGTTACCACCACCGGCGCAATCAGTTAATGTCTTATTGCATTGTCTATATATAAGTGTTGCGAAAGTTGAAAAGAGAATGTTCGTGACTGCATGGAAATTGTGCAGCCGACGCTTCCAGACATGTACTATGTATGTGATTAGAGCCGAATATCTAATTTTGCTTTTCATGTTTATACAATGCGGTTTGATCCTCGCTAGTCAGTTTGCCGTTGTACCATGATAATGATTATGGAGGGTCGAAATGCGCCAGTGTGTGCGACCGGCGGAAGTTTTGTTATGTTATTCGACGAATGATTAAACAAAATGGGAATTTAAGTTTTCTTAATATTTGAACTAATTTTTTACAAGGTTTGCAGCACATAATACACAATTGCATATATATTATTTCTCCGCCACAAATCGTATGGATTTCTTAAAACGGTTTAGAATTTATGATACCCTATCCACGTGCATAAGAAAAGCAAATTTTATCAGATATATGAATAGTTTCCGTCTCATATTCTTATTAAATATCTACAAATAAACATCTGTTTATATATATATATATATATATATATATATATATATATATATAATAATAAGCAAATCAAGGGTAGGATATGTGGAGGTGAGTGGAATTGTGACTAGCAAAGTATTTAATAACGGGGAGGGGGTTGGGGAGGGGAAAAGTTATCATTAACAACAAGATAGTTCAATCTGGTGAAAAATAAATATAAGCGAAGTTCCATTTGACTAGACAAGATCAATTGGAGATAGTCCGTGAGTATCAGATCTTCAAGGTGAATGTGAGATATATATATATATATATATATATATATATATATATATATATATATATATATATATATATATATATATATATAGATAGTTTCTAATTTCACCATTTTTTTAAATTTAAGAACGAAACAACGTACTCCATGGAATAACATTTATTAATAAAATCTTATTCTACAAGTATCTACAATAGTGTTTCTGGATTAATTGTTATATTCGTTCATCGTCCCGCATTTTTGTGTGTCGTAACCAATCTCCTCTTCATTTACGGACGCAATTACAATGAAAGCGATGACGCAAATGACGTTAAACAAAAGGAGTGGTCTAAACTGCGCAAAAGCGATTGGTCTAAGTGCGCAAAGCAAAGGCTATCATAACGAAGAAGGAGATTGGTTACAACACATGTACAGTGGGATTGGATGAACGAATATACTAACGAATCCAGAGCAATGGCAGTAGATACTGGTAAATAAGTAATAAATGTTTATTCCATGGGTACACGTTGTTTTGTTCTTTTATATATATATATATATATATATATATATATATATATATATATATATATATATATATATATAGGAGCTTAGAAAACCTCAACTAAAATGTCTTTTAAATTTTTATCTAACGAACTAGAAAAAGTGTTCAATCCTGCTGATATTTTTAATTTTGATTATGGTATTACTCTCATGGTTAAATAAAAGACAGGATTAATTGTTTTCAGCAACATAATTTCTCGAGATTCTATCTTCAAATTTTTGTATTATTAAAACTGAAATGTTATGCATTATATCATCTTGTTAATCAACAATGCAATCAATTATTAGTCATTGTTCCCTTTTTTTCTTACAAATGTTATACTCAATTATAACTTAGAATTTTCTAATTTTGATGAAGAATCTATCACTGTTTACAGCTGAACTTTCTGATGCTGATAAATTGTACAGTACAACTAATTGCACATATGACTTCAATGCTAACTCACACTATATAATATATATACCGAGTCTGTAAAGGATAATAACACTATGGCCATTGTGTTAGTAACTGATACCTTTTTTCAGAAATCGATGGTACCGGATACTAACACCATGGTTTCCAGAGTCGGTACATGATACCAACATGATGGATATAAATTTATGCTAAGTTCACCCAAATTGAGAATTAAAACAATTTCCGAACACCTGTTACTCCAGTTAAACCATACACTCTGGCCTTCATCGATATCAGTTATCACATTTCGCGAAGTAAGCATGACATCATTCAATTCAATATATTACAGTTAAATACTGTTTGTTGCGAAGACCTAATATATATGCAAGTATGTATTAGGTTTGCGAAACCCAGTAAAAAATTAGTTCAGTTGTGACCAGAATCAAACAAGGCAGCATGAACGGAAAGTATAATCTCATGCACATTCGTTTCGTGCTTACTGGCGACTCATCAGTAGAGCCGGTATAACGCCACTATATATTCGGTAGAAGAATGTGGAATAATAGGAGGACGGTACAATCTCCTAGACGAATGTGTAAACCTGTAATAGTGAAGCTAACATAATCTGAAGTCAACGACAATACGACTTCAATGCTAACTCACACTATATAATATATATACCGAGTCTGTAAAGGATACTAACACTATGGCCATTGTGTTAGTAACTGATACCTTTTTTGAAATCGATGAGTACCGGATACTAACACTATGGTTTCCGAGTCGGTACATGATACCAACCTGATGGATATAAATTTATGCTAAAGTTCACCCAAATTGAGAATTACAACAATTTCCGAACACCTGTTACTCCAGTTAAACCATACACTCTGGCCTTCATCGATATCAGTTATCACATTTCGCGGTAAGCATGACATCATTCAATTCAATATATTACAGTTAAATACTGTTTGTTGCGAAGAACTAATATATATGCAAGTATGTATTAGGTTTTGCGAACCTAGTAACAAATTAGTTCAGTTGTGACCAGAAGGATAAACCAAAGGCAGCATGAACGGAAAGTATAATCTCATGCACATTCGTTTCGTGCTTACTGGCGACTCATCAGTAGGAGCCGGTATTACGCCCTTTAACCACTATATATTTGGTAGAAGAATGTGGAATAATAGGACGGTACAATCTCCTAGACGAATGTGTAAACCTGTAATAGTGAAGCTAACATAATCTGAAGTCAACGACAATACGACTTCAATGCTAACTCACACTATATAATATATATACCGAGTCTGTAAAGGATACTAACACTATGGCCATTGTGTTAGTAACTGATACCTTTTTTGAAATCGATGAGTACCGGATACTAACACTATGGTTTCCGAGTCGGTACATGATACCAACCTGATGGATATAAATTTATGCTAAAGTTCACCCAAATTGAGAATTACAACAATTTCCGAACACCTGTTACTCCAGTTAAACCATACACTCTGAGTCGCCAGGAAGCACGAAACGAATGTGCATGAGATTATACTTTCCGTTTGTGCTGCCTTTGGTTTATCCTTCTGGTCACAACTGAACTAATTTGTTACTAGGTTCGCAAAACCTAATACATTCTTGCATATATATTAGCTCTTCGAAACAAACAGTATTTAACTGTAATATATTGAATTGAATGATGTCATGCTTACCGCGAAATGTGATAACTGATATCGATGAAGGCCAGAGTGTATGGTTTAACTGGAGTAACGGTGTTCGGAAATTGTTGTAATTCTCTATTTAGGTAAACTTTAACTGTAAATTTATATCCATGAAGGTTGGTATCATGCCGGCGAAAACCATAGTGTTAGTATCAGTACTCATCGATTTCAAAATCAGTGCTACAATATTTTTAGATGATTACAGACTTTCAGCTATATATATATAGTGTGGTTAGTATTGAAGTCGTATTATTGACTTCAGATTATGTTAACTCATTAATGAGTTTTATTCGTCTGATTTATTATTCACGTTCTACCGAATATATAGTGGTTAAAAGAAAAATAACTCTCAGCTTTCCACTGTGAGTCGCCGGTAAGCGCTGCTCCGTTCGCATGCTTTGCCTTTTGTATCCACTCTGGTCACAACTGAACTAATTTGTTACTAGGTTCGCAAAACCTAATACATACTTGCATATATATTAGTTCTTCGCAACAAACAGTATTTAACTGTAATATATTGAATTGAATGATGTCATGCTTACTGCGAAATGTGATAACTGATATCGATGAAGGCCAGAGTGTATGGTTTAACTGGAGTAACAGGTGTTCGGAAATTGTTGTAATTCTCAATTTGGGTGAACTTTAGCATAAATTTATATCCATCAGGTTGGTATCATGTACCGACTCGGAAACCATAGTGTTAGTATCCGGTACTCATCGATTTCAAAAAAGGTATCAGTTACTAACACAATGGCCATAGTGTTAGTATCCTTTACAGACTCGGTATATATATTATATAGTGTGAGTTAGCATTGAAGTCGTATTGTCGTTGACTTTCAGATTATGTTAGCTTCACTATTACAGGTTTACACATTCGTCTAGGAGATTGTACCGTCCTATTATTCCACATTCTTCTACCAAATATATAGTGGTTAAAGGGCGTAATACCGGCTCCTACTGATGAGTCGCCAGTAAGCACGAAACGAATGTGCATGAGATTATACTTTCCGTTCATGCTGCCTTTGGTTTATCCTTCTGGTCACAACTGAACTAATTTGTTACTAGGTTCGCAAAACCTAATACATACTTGCATATATATTAGTTCTTCGCAACAAACAGTATTTAACTGTAATATATTGAATTGAATGATGTCATGCTTACCGCGAAATGTGATAACTGATATCGATGAAGGCCAGAGTGTATGGTTTAACTGGAGTAACAGGTGTTCGGAAATTGTTGTAATTCTCAATTTGGGTGAACTTTAGCATAAATTTATATCCATCAGGTTGGTATCATGTACCGACTCGGAAACCATAGTGTTAGTATCCGGTTCTCATCGATTTTAAAAAAGGTATCAGTTACTAACACAATAGCCATAGTGTTAGTATCCTTTACAGACTCGGTATATATATTATATAGTGTGAGTTAGCATTGAAGTCGCATTGTCGTTGACTTTAGATTATGTTAGCTTCACTATTACAGGTTTACACATTCGTCTAGGAGATTGTACCGTCCTATTATTCCACATTCCTCTACCAAATATATAGTGGTTAAAGGACGTAATACCGGCTCCTACTGATGAGTAGCCAGTAAGCACGAAACGAATGTGAATGAGATTATACTTCCGTTCATGCTGCCTTTGGTTTATCCTTCTAGTCACAACTGAACTAATTTGTTACTAGGTTCGCAAAACCTAATACATACTTGGAATAACAGGTGTTCGGAAATTGTTGTAATTCTCAATTTGGGTGAACTTTAGCATAAATTTATATATCCATCAGGTTGGTATCAAGTACCGACTCGGAAACCATAGTGTTAGTATCCGGTACTCATCGATTTCAAAAAAGGTATCAGTTACTAACACAATAGCCATAGTGTTAGTATCCTTTACAGACTCGGTATATATATTATATAGTGTGAGTTAGCATTGAAGTCGTATTGTCGTTGACTTCAGATTATGTTAGCTTCACTATTACAGGTTTACACATTCGTCTAGGAGATTGTACCGTCCTATTATTCCACATTCTTCTATCGAATATATAGTGGTTAATGGGCGTAATACCGGCTCCTACTGATGAGTCGCCAGTAAGCACGAAACGAATGTGTATGAGATTATACTTTCCGTTCATGCTGCCTTTGGTTTATCCTTCTGGTCACAACTGAACTAATTTGTTACTAGGTTCGCAAAACCTAATACATACTTGCATATATATTAGGTCTTCGCAACAAACAGTATTTAACTGTAATATATTGAATTGAATGATGTCATGCTTACCGCGAAATGTGATAACTGATATCGATGAAGGCCAGAGTGTATGGTTTAACTGGAGTAACAGGTGTTCGGGAATTGTTGTAATTCTCAATTTGGGTGAACTTTAGCATAAATTTATATCCATCAGGTTGGTATCATGTACCGACTCGGAAACCATAGTGTTAGTATCCGGTACTCATCGATTTCAAAAAAGGTATCAGTTACTAACACAATGGCCATAGTGTTAGTATCCTTTACAGACTCGGTATATATATTATATAGTGTGAGTTAGCATTACAAAATTGTGTTGTCGTTGACCAGATTATGTTAACTACTGTACAGGTTTACATTCGTCTAGGAGATTGTACGCGTCCTATTGTTCACATTCTTCTACCGAATATATAGTGGTTAAAGGGCATAATACCGGCTCCTACTGATGAGTCGCCAGTAAGCACAGGAAACGAATGTGAATGAGATTATACTTTCCGTTCATGCTGCCTTTGGTTTATCCTTCTAGTCACAACTGAACTAATTTGTTACTGGGTTCGCAAAACCTAATACATACTTGCATATATATTAGTTCTTCGCAACAAACAGTATTTAACTGTAATATATTGAATTGAATGATGTCATGCTTACCGCGAATGTGATAACTTTGATATCGATGAAGGCCAGAGTGTATGGTTTAACTGGAGTAACAGGTGTTCGAAAATTGTTGTAATTCTCAATTTGGGTGAACATTAGCATAAATTTATATACATCAGGTTGGTATCAATACATGTACCGACTCGGAAACCATAGTGTAAGTATCCGGTACTCATCGATTTAAAGGTGTCAGTTACTAACACAATAGCCATAGTGTTAGTATCCTTTACAGACTCGGTATATATATTATATAGTGTGAGTTAGCATTGAAGTCGTATTGTCGTTGACTTTAGATTATGTTAGCTTCACTATTACAGGTTTACATTCGTCTAGGAGATTGTACCGTCTATTATTCCACATTCTTCTACCGAATATATAGTGGTTAAAGGGCGTAATACCGGCTCCTACTGATGATTCACTTGATAAGCACGAAACGAATGTATGAGATTATGCTTTCTGTTCCTGCTGCCTTTGGTTTATCCTTCTGGTCACAACTGAACTAATTTGTTACTAGGTTCGCAAAACCTAATACATACTTGCATATATGTTCTTCGCAACAAGCAGTATTTAACTGTAATATATTGAATTGAATGATGTCATGCTTACCGCGAAATGTGATAACTGATATCAATGAAGGCCAGAGTGTATGGTTTTTACTGGAGTAACAGGTGTTCGGAAATTGTTGTAATTCTCAATTTGGGTGAACATTAGCATAAATTTATATCCATCAGGTTGGTATCATGTACCGACTCCGGAAACCATAGTGTTAGTATCGGTACTCATCGATTTAAAAGGTATCAGTTACTAACTACAATAGCCATAGTGTTGGTATCCTTTACAGACTCGGTATATATATTATATAGTGTGAGTTAGCATTGAAGTCGTATTGTCGTTGACTTTAGATTATGTTAGCTTCACTATTACAGGTTTCTACATTCGTCTAGGAGATTGTACCGTCCTATTATTCACATTCCTCTACCAAATATAGTGGTTAAAGGACGTAATACCATCTACTGATGAGTAGCCAGTAAGCACGAAACGAATGTGCATGAGATTATACTTCCGTTCATGCTGCCTTTGGTTTATCCTTCTAGTCACAACTGAACTAATTTGTTACTAGGTTCGCAAAACCTAATACATACTTGGAATAACAGGTGTTCGGAAATTGTTGTAATTCTCAATTTGGGTGAACTTTAGCATAAATTTATATCCATCAGGTTGGTATCATGTACCGACTCGGAAACCATAGTGTTAGTATCCGGTACTCATCGATTTCAAAAAAGGTATCAGTTACTAACACAATGGCCATAGTGTTAGTATCCTTTACAGACTCGGTATATATATTATATAGTGTGAGTTAGCATTGAAGTCGTATTGTCGTTGACTTCAGATTATGTTAGCTTCACTAATACAGGTTTCACACATTCGTCTAGGAGATTGTACCGTCCTATTATTCCACATTCTTCTACCGAATATATAGTGGTTAAAAAGGCGCTTAATACCGGCTCCTACTGAGTCGCCAGTAAGCACGAAACGAATGTGCATGAGATTATACTTTCCGTTCATGCTGCCTTTGGTTTATCCTTCTGGTCACAACTGAACTAATTTGTTACTAGGTTCGCAAAACCTAATACATACTTGCATATATATTAGTTCTTCGCAACAAACAGTATTTAACTGTAATATATTGAATTGAATGATGTCATGCTTACCGCGAAATGTGATAACTGATATCGATGAAGGCCAGAGTGTATGGTTTAACTGGAGTAACAGGTGTTCGGAAATTGTTGTAATTCTCAATTTGGGTGAACTTTAGCATAAATTTATATCCATCAGGTTGGTATCATGTACCGACTCGGAAACCATAGTGTTAGTATCCGGTACTCATCGATTTCAAAAAAGGTATCAGTTACTAACACAATGGCCATAGTGTTAGTATCCTTTTCAGACTCGGTATATATATTATATAGTGTGAGTTAGCATTGAAGTCGTATTGTCGTTGACTTCAGATTATGTTAGCTTCACTATTACAGGTTTACACATTCGTCTAGGAGATTGTACCGTCCTATTATTCCACATTCTTCTACCGAATATATAGTGGTTAAAGGGCGTAATACCGGCTCCTACTGATGAGTCGCCAGTAAGCACGAAACGAATGTGCATGAGATTATACTTTCCGTTCATGCTGCCTTTGGTTTATCCTTCTGGTCACAACTGAACTAATTTGTTACTAGGTTCGCAAAACCTAATACATACTTGCATATATATTAGTTATTCGCAACAAACATTATTTAACTGTAATATATTGAATTGAATGATGTCATGCTTACCGCAGAAGCTAGCGATACTTTGATATCCGATGAAGCCCCAGAGTGTATGGTTTAACTGGAGTAACAGGTGTTCGGAAATTGTTGTAATTCTCAATTTGGGTGAACTTTAGCATAAATTTATATCCATCAGGTTGGTATCATGTACCGACTCGGAAACCATAGTGTTAGTATCGGTACTCATCGATTTCAAAAAAAAGGTATCAGTTACTAACACAATGGCTACATGAATATTTGATATCCTATACGAACTCGGTATATATATTATATAGTGTGAGTTAGCATTGAAGTCATGTTGTCGTTGACTTCAGATTATGTTAGCTTCACTATTACAGGTTTAGTCATTCGTCTAGGAGATTGTACCGTCCTATTATTCCACATCCTTCTACCGAATATATAGTGGTTAAGGGCGTAATACCGGCTCCTACTGATGAGTCGCCAGTAAGCGCGAAACGAATGTGCATGAGATTATACTTTCCGTTCATGCTGCCTTTGGTTTATCCTTCTGGTCACAACTGAACTAATTTGTTACTAGGTTCGCAAAACCTAATACATACTTGCATATATATTAGTATTCGCAACAAACAGTATTTAACTGTAATATATTTAATTGAATGATGTCATAAACACCACTTGAAATGTGATAACTGATATCGATGAAGCCCAGAAATTATGGTTTAACTGGAGTAACAGGTGTTCGGAAGTTATTTTAGCATAAATTTATATCCATCAGGTTGGTATCATGTACCGACTCGGAAACCATAGTGTTAGTATCCGGTACTTATCGATTTCCAAAAAAGATTATCAGTTACTAACACAATGGCCATAGTGTTAGTATCCTTTACAGACTCGGTATATATATAATATAGTGTGAGTTAGCATTAAAGTCGTATTGTCGTTGACTTCAGATTATGTTAGCTTCACTATTACAGGTTTACATTCGTCTAGGAGATTGTACCGTCCTATTATTCCACATTCTTCTACCGAATTATATAGTGGTTAAAGGGCGTAATACCGGCTCCTACTGATGAGTCACCAGTAAGCACGAAACGAATGTGCATGAGATTATACTTTCAGTTCATGCTGCCTTTGGTTTATCCTTCTGGTCACAACTGAACTAATTTGTTACTAGGTTCGCAAAACCTAATACATGCTTGCATGTATTTGTTTTCGCAAAAAACAGTATTTAACTGTAATATATTGAATTGAATGATGTCATGCTTACCGCGAAATGTGATAACTGATATCGATGAAGGCCAAGAGTGTATGGTTTAACTGGAGTAACAGGTGTTCCGAAGTGACGTAATTCTCCATTTGGGTGAACTTTAGCATAATATTATATCCATCAGGTTGGTATCATGTACCGACTCGGAAACCATAGTGTTGGTAAACATCCTTTACTCAGTATATATATTATATAGTGTAGATTGCTTGCATTGAAGTCGTATTGTCATTGACTTCAGATTATGTTAGCTTCACTATTACAGGTTTACTCATTCGTCTAGGAGATTGTACCGTCCTATTATTCCACATCCTTCTACCGAATATATAGTGGTTAAAGGGCGTAATACCGGCTCCTGCAGTAGGTCGCCGAGTAAGCACGAAACGAATGTGCATGAGATTATATTTCCGTTCATGCTGCCTTTGGTTTATCCTTTAATTCACAACTGAACTAATTTGTTACTAGGTTCGCAAAACCTAATACGCTTTTGCATATGTATTTGTTTTCGCAAAAACAGTATTTAACTGTAATATTGAATTGAATGATGTCATGCTTACCGCGAAATGTGATAACTGATATCGATGAAGGCCAGAGTGTATGGTTTAACTGGAGTAACAGGTGTTCAGAAGTGTTGTAATTCTCAATTTGGGTGAAATTTAGCATAAATTTATATCCATCAGGTTGGTATCATGTACCGACATGGAAACCATAGTGTTAGTATCCGGTACTCATCGATTTCAAAAAAGGTATCAGTTACTAACACAATGGCCATAGTGTTAGTATCCTTTACAGACTCGGTATATATATTATATAGTGTGAGTTAGCATTGAAGTCGTATTGTCGTTGACTTCAGATTATGTTAGCTTCACTAATACAGGTTTACACATTCGACCACAGGAGATTGTACCGTCCTATTATTCCACATTCTTCTGCCGAATATATAGTGGTTAAAGGGCGTAATACCGGCTCCTACTGATGAGTCTCGCCAGTAAGCACGAAACGAATGTGCATGAGATTATACTTTCCGTTCATGCTGCCTTTGGTTTATCCTTCTGGTCACAACTGAACTAATTTGTTACTAGGTTCATAAAACCTAATACATACTTGCATATATATTAGTTCTTCGCAACAAACAGTATTTAACTGTAATATATTGAATTGAATGATGTCATGCTTACCGCGAAATGTGATAACTGATATCGATGAAGGCCAGAGTGTATGGTTTAACTGGAGTAACAGGTGTTCGGAAATTGTTGTAATTCTCAATTTGGGTGAACTTTAGCATAAATTTATATCCATCAGGTTGGTATCATGTACCGACTCGGAAACCATAGTGTTAGTATCCGGTACTCATCGATTTCAAAAAAGGTATCAGTTACTAACACAATGGCCATAGTGTTAGTATCCTTTACAGACTCGGTATATATATTATATAGTGTAAGTTAGCATTGAAGTCGTATTGTCGTTGACTTCAGATTATGTTAGCTTCACTATTACAGGTTTACACATTCGTCTAGGAGATTGTACCGTCCTATTATTCCACATTCTTCTACCAAATATATAGTGGTTAAAGGGCGTAATACCGGCTCCTACTGATGAGTCGCCAGTAAGCACGAAACGAATGTGCATGAGATTAT
This sequence comes from Eudiplozoon nipponicum, assembly GCA_029291075.1. Taxonomy (NCBI): domain Eukaryota; kingdom Metazoa; phylum Platyhelminthes; class Monogenea; order Mazocraeidea; family Diplozoidae; genus Eudiplozoon; species Eudiplozoon nipponicum. Next base: position 34,100 of record JAQBSW010002561.1, on the reverse strand, counting down.
ACTTTCCGTTCATGCTGCCTTTGGTTTATCCTTCTGGTCACAACTGAACTAATTTGTTACTAGGTTCGCAAAACCTAATACATACTTGCATATATTAGTTCTTCGCAACAAACAGTATTTAAACTGTAATATATTGAATTGAATGATGTCATGCTTACCGCGAAATGTGATAACTGATATCGATGAAGGCCAGAGTGTATGGTTTAACTGGAGTAACAGGTGTTCGGAAATTGTTGTAATTCTCAATTTGGGTGAACTTTAGCATAAATTTATATCCATCAGGTTGGTATCATGTACCGACTCGGAAACCATAGTGTTAGTATCCGGTACTCATCGATTTCAAAAAAGGTATCAGTTACTAACACAATGGCCATAGTGTTAGTATCCTTTACAGACTCGGTATATATATTATATAGTGTGAGTTAGCATTGAAGTCGTATTGTCGTTGACTTCAGATTATGTTAGCTTCACTATTACAGGTTTACACATTCGTCTAGGAGATTGTACCGTCCTATTATTCCACATTCTTCTACCAAATATATAGTGGTTAAAGGGCGTAATACCGGCTCCTACTGATGAGTCGCCAGTAAGCACGAAACGAATGTGCATGAGATTATACTTTCCGTTCATGCTGCCTTTGGTTTATCCTTCTGGTCACAACTGAACTAATTTGTTACTAGGTTCGCAAAACCTAATACATACTTGCATATATATTAGTTCTTCGCAACAAACAGTATTTAACTGTAATATATTGAATTGAATGATGTCATGCTTACCGCGAAATGTGATAACTGATATCGATGAAGGCCAGAGTGTATGGTTTAACTGGAGTAACAGGTGTTCGGAAATTGTTGTAATTCTCAATTTGGGTGAACTTTAGCATAAATTTATATCCATCAGGTTGGTATCATGTACCGACTCGGAAACCATAGTGTTAGTATCCGTTACTCATCGATTTCAAAAAAGGTATCAGTTACTAACACAATGGCCATAGTGTTAGTATCCTTTACAGACTCGGTATATATATATTATATAGTGTGAGTTAGCATTGAAGTCGTATTGTCGTTGACTTCAGATTATGTTAGCTTCACTATTACAGGTTTACACATTCGTCTAGGAGATTGTAGTACCGTCCTATTATTCCACATTCTTCTACCGAATATATAGTGGTTAAAGGGCGTAATACCGGCTCCTACTGATGAGTCGCCAGTAAGCACGAAACGAATGTGCATGAGATTATACTTTCCGTTCATGCTGCCTTTGGTTTATCCTTCTGGTCACAACTGAACTAATTTGTTACTAGGTTCGCAAAACCTAATACATACTTGCATATATATTAGTTCTTCGCAACAAACAGTATTTAACTGTAATATATTGAATTGAATGATGTCATGCTTACCGCGAAATGTGATAACTGATATCGATGAAGGCCAGAGTGTATGGTTTAACTGGAGTAACAGGTGTTCGGAAATTGTTGTAATTCTCAATTTGGGTGAACTTTAGCATAAATTTATATCCATCAGGTTGGTATCATGTACCGACTCGGAAACCATAGTGTTAGTATCCGGTACTCATCGATTTCAAAAAAGGTATCAGTTACCAACACAATGGCCATAGTGTTAGTATCCTTTACAGACTCGGTATATATATTATATAGTGTGAGTTAGCATTGAAGTCGTATTGTCGTTGACTTCAGATTATGTTAGCTTCACTATTACAGGTTTACACATTCGTCTAGGAGATTGTACCGTCCTATTATTCCACATTCTTCTACCGAATATATAGTGGTTAAAGGGCGTAATACCGGCTCCTACTGATGAGTCGCCAGTAAGCACGAAACGAATGTGCATGAGATTATACTTTCCGTTCATGCTGCCTTTGGTTTATCCTTCTGGTCACAACTGAACTAATTTGTTACTAGGTTCGCAAAACCTAATACATACTTGCATATATATTAGTTCTTCGCAACAAACAGTATTTAACTGTAATATATTGAATTGAATGATGTCATGCTTACCGCGAAATGTGATAACTGATATCGATGAAGGCCAGAGTGTATGGTTTAACTGGAGTAACAGGTGTTCGGAAATTGTTGTAATTCTCAATTTGGGTGAACTTTAGCATAAATTTATATCCATCAGGTTGGTATCATGTACCGACTCGGAAACCATAGTGTTAGTATCCGGTACTCATCGATTTCAAAAAAGGTATCAGTTACTAACACAATGGCCATAGTGTTAGTATCCTTTACAGACTCAGTATATATATTATATAGTGTGAGTTAGCATTGAAGTCGTATTGTCGTTGACTTCAGATTATGTTAGCTTCACTATTACAGGTTTACACATTCGTCTAGGAGATTGTACCGTCCTATTATTCCACATTCTTCTACCGAATATATAGTGGTTAAAGGGCGTAATACCGGCTCCTACTGATGAGTCGCCAGTAAGCACGAAACGAATGTGCATGAGATTATACTTTCCGTTCATGCTGCCTTTGGTTTATCCTTCTGGTCACAACTGAACTAATTTGTTACTAGGTTCGCAAAACCTAATACATACTTGCATATATATTAGTTCTTCGCAACAAACAGTATTTAACTGTAATATATTGAATTGAATGATGTCATGCTTACCGCGAAATGTGATAACTGATATCGATGAAGGCCAGAGTGTATGGTTTAACTGGAGTAACAGGTGTTCGGAAATTGTTGTAATTCTCAATTTGGGTGAACTTTAGCATAAATTTATATCCATCAGGTTGGTATCATGTACCGACTCGGAAACCATAGTGTTAGTATCCGGTACTCATCGATTTCAAAAAAGGTATCAGTTACTAACACAATGGCCATAGTGTTAGTATCCTTTACAGACTCGGTATATATATTATATAGTGTGAGTTAGCATTGAAGTCGTATTGTCGTTGACTTCAGATTATGTTAGCTTCACTATTACAGGTTTACACATTCGTCTAGGAGATTGTACCGTCCTATTATTCCACATTCTTCTACCGAATATATAGTGGTTAAAGGGCGTAATACCGGCTCCTACTGATGAGTCGCCAGTAAGCACGAAACGAATGTGCATGAGATTATACTTTCCGTTCATGCTGCCTTTGGTTTATCCTTCTGGTCACAACTGAACTAATTTGTTACTAGGTTCGCAAAACCTAATACATACTTGCATATATATTAGTTCTTCGCAACAAACAGTATTTAACTGTAATATATTGAATTGAATGATGTCATACTTACCGCGAAATGTGATAACTGATATCGATGAAGGCCAGAGTGTATGGTTTAACTGGAGTAACAGGTGTTCGGAGAATTGTTGTAATTCTCAATTTGGGTGAACTTTAGCATAATATTATATCCATCAAGGTTGTATCATGTACCGACTCGGAAACCATAGTGTTAGTATCCGGTACTCATCGATTTCAAAAAAGGTATCAGTTACTAACACAATGGCCATAGTGTTAGTATCCTTTACAGACTCGGTATATATTATATAGTGTGAGTTAGCATTGAAGTCGTATTGTCATTGACTTCAGATTATGTTAACTTCATTATTACAGGTTTACATTCGTCTGGGGATTGTACCGTCCTATTATTCCTTCTTCTACCGAATATATAGTGGTTAAGGGCGTAATACCGGCTTACTGATGAGTCGCCAGTAAGCACGAAACGAATGTGCATGAGATTATACTTTCCGTTCATGCTGCCTTTGGTTTATCCTTCTGGTCACAACTGAACTAATTTGTTACTAGGTTCGCAAAACCTAATACATACTTGCATATATATTTGTTCTTCGCAACAAACAGTATTTAACTGTAATATATTGAATTGAATGATGTCATGCTTACCGCGAAATGTGATAACTGATATCGATGAAGGCCAGAGTGTATGGTTTAACTGGAGTAACAGGTGTTCGGAAATTGTTGTAATTCTCAATTTGGGTGAACTTTAGCATAAATTTATATCCATCAGGTTGGTATCATGTACCGACTCGAAAACCATAGTTTTAGTATCCGGTACTCATCGATTTCAAAAAAGGTATCAGTTACTAACACAATAGCCATTGTGTTAGTATCCTTTACAGACTCGGTATATATATTATATAGTGTGAGTTAGCATTGAAGTCGTATTGTCGTTGACTTTAGATTATGTTAGCTTCACTATTACAGGTTTACACATTCGTCTAGGAGATTGTACCGTCCTATTATTCCACATCCTTCTACCAAATATATAGTGTGGGCGTAATACCGGCTCCTACTGATGAGTCGCCAGTAAGCACGAAACGAATGTGCATGAGATTATACTTTCCGTTCATGCTGCCTTTGGTTTATCCTTCTGGTCACAACTGAACTAATTTGTCACTAGGTTCGCAAAACCTAATACATACTTGCATATATATTAGGTCTTCGCAACAAACAGTATTTAACTGTAATATATTGAATTGAATGATGTCATGCTTACCGCGAAATGTGATAACTGATATCGATGAAGGCCAGAGTGTATGGTTTAACTGGAGTAACAGGTGTTCGGAAATTGTTGTAATTCTCAATTTGGGTGAACTTTAGCATAAATTTATATCCATCAGGTTGGTATCATGTACCGACTCGGAAACCATAGTGTTAGTATCCGGTACTCATCGATTTCAAAAAAGGTATCAGTTACTAACACAATGGCCATAGTGTTAGTATCCTTTACAGACTCGGTATATATATTATATAGTGTGAGTTAGCATTGAAGTCGTATTGTCGTTGACTTCAGATTATGTTAGCTTCACTATTACAGGTTTACACATTCGTCTAGGAGATTGTACCGTCCTATTATTCCACATTCTTCTACCGAATATATAGTGGTTAAAGGGCGTAATACCGGCTCCTACTGATGAGTCGCCAGTAAGCACGAAACGAATGTGCATGAGATTATACTTTCCGTTCATGCTGCCTTTGGTTTATCCTTCTGGTCTGGCGGAACTAATTTGTTACTAGGTTCGCAAAACCTAATACATACTTCATATGTATTTGTTTTTCGCAAAAAACAGTATTTAACTGTAATATATTGAATTGAATGATGTCATGCTTACCGCGAAATGTGATAACTGATATCGATGAAGGCCAGAGTGTATGGTTTAACTGGAGTAACAGGTGTTCGGAAATTGTTGTAATTCTCAATTTGGGTGAACTTTAGCATAAATTTATATCCATCAGGTTGGTATCATGTACCGACTCGGAAACCATATTTTTAGTATCCGGTACTCATCGATTTCAAAAAAGGTATCAGTTACTAACACAATGGCCATAGTGTTAGTATCCTTTACAGACTCGGTATATATATTATATAGTGTGAGTTAGCATTGAAGTCGTATTGTCATTGACTTCAGATTATGTTATCTTCACTATTACAGGTTTACACATTCGTCTAGGAGATTGTACCGTCCTATTATTCCACATTCTTCTACCAAATATATAGTGGTTAAAGGGCGTAATACCGGCTCCTACTGATGAGTCGCCAGTAAGCACGAAACGAATGTGCATGAGATTATACTTTCCGTTCATGCTGCCTTTGGTTTATCCTTCTGGTCACAACTGAACTAATTTGTTACTAGGTTCGCAAAACCTAATACATACTTGCATATATATTAGTTCTTCGCAACAAACAGTATTTAACTGTAATATATTGAATTGAATGATGTCATGCTTACCGCGAAATGGATAACTGATATCGATGAAGGCCAGAGGGTATGGTTTAACTGGAGTAACAGGTGTTCGGAAATTGTTGTAATTCTCAATTTGGGTGAACTTTAGCATAAATTTATATCCATCAGGTTGGTATCATGTACCGACTCCGAAACCATAGTGTTAGTATCCGGTACTCATCGATTTCAAAAAAGGTATCAGTTACTAACACAATGGCCATTGTGTTAGTATCCTTTACAGACTCGGTATATATATTATATAGTGTGAGTTAGCATTGAAGTCGTATTGTCGTTGACTTCAGATTATGTTAGCTTCACTATTACAGGCTTACACATTCGTCTAGGAGATTGTACCGTCCTATTATTCCACATTCTTCTACCGAATATATAGTGGTTAAAGGGCGTAATACCGGCTCCTACTGATGAGTCGCCAGTAAGCACGAAACGAATGTGCATGAGATTATACTTTCCGTTCATGCTGCCTTTGGTTTATCCTTCTGGTCACAACTGAACTAATTTGTTACTAGGTTCGCAAAACCTAATACATACTTGCATATATATTAGTTCTTCGCAACAAACAGCATTTAACTGTAATATATTGAATTGAATGATGTCATGCTTACCGCGAAATGTGATAAGTGATATCGATGAAGGCCAGAGTGTATGGTTTAACTGGAGTAACAGGTGTTCGGAAATTGTTGTAATTCTCAATTTGGGTGAACTTTAACATAAATTTATATCCATCAGGTTGGTATCAGGTACCGACTCGGAAACCATAGTGTTAGTATCCGGTACTCATTGATTTCAAAAAGGTATCAGTTACTAACACAATAGCCATAGTGTTAGTATCCTTTACAGACTCGGTATATATATTATATAGTGTGAGTTAGCATTGAAGTCGTATTGTCGTTGACTTTAGATTATTTTAGCTTCACTATTACAGGTTTACACATTCGTCTAGGAGATTGTACCGTCCTATTATTCCACATTCTTCTACCAAATATATAGTGGTTAAAGGGCGTAATACCGGCTCCTACTGATGAGTCGCCAGTAAGCACGAAACGAATGTGCATGAGATTATACTTTCCGTTCTATGCTGCCTTTGGTTTATCCTTCTGGTCACAACTGAACTAATTTGTTACTAGGTTCGCAAAACCTAATACATACTTGCATATATATTAGTTCTTCGCAACAAACAGTATTTAACTGTAATATATTGAATTGAATGATGTCATGCTTACCGCGAAATGTGATAACTGATATCGATGAAGGCCAGAGTGTATGGTTTAACTGGAGTAACAGGTGTTCGGAAATTGTTGTAATTCTCAATTTGGGTGAACTTTAGCATAAATTTATATCCATCAGGTTGGTATCATGTACCGACTCGGAAACCATAGTGTTAGTATCCGGTACTCATCGATTTCAAAAAAGGTATCAGTTACTAACACAATGGCCATAGTGTTAGTATCCTTTACAGACTCGGTATATATAATATAGTGTGAGTTAGCATTGAAGTCGTATTGTCGTTGACTTCAGATTATGTTAGCTTCACTATTACAGGTTTACATTCGTCTAGGAGATTGTACCGTCCTATTATTCCACATTCTTCTACCAAATATATAGTGGTTAAAGGGCGTAATACCGGCTCCTACTGATGAGTCGCCAGTAAGCACGAAACGAATGTGCATGAGATTATACTTTCCGTTCATGCTGCCTTTGGTTTATCCTTCTGGTCACAACTGAACTAATTTGTTACTAGGTTCGCAAAACCTAATACATACTTGCATATATATTAGTTCTTCGCAACAAACAGTATTTAACTGTAATATATTGAATTGAATGATGTCATGCTTACCGCGAAATGTGATAACTGATATCGATGAAGGCCAGAGTGTATGGTTTAACTGGAGTAACAGGTGTTCGGAAATTGTTGTAATTCTCAATTTGGGTGAACTTTAGCATAAATTTATATCCATCAGGTTGGTATCATGTACCGACTCGGAAACCATAGTGTTAGTATCCGGTACTCATCGATTTCAAAAAAGGTATCAGTTACTAACACAATGGCCATAGTGTTAGTATCCTTTACAGACTCGGTATATATATTATATAGTGTGAGTTAGCATTGAAGTCGTATTGTGGGTGCGGCTTCAGATTATGTTAGCTTCACTATTACAGGTTCTACATTCGTCTAGGAGATTGTACGTCCTATTATTCCACATTCTTCTACCGAATATATAGTGGCTAAGGGCGTAATACCGGCTCCTACTGATGAGTCGCCAGTAAGCACGAAACGAATGTGCATGAGATTATACTTTCCGTTCATGCTGCCTTTGGTTTATCCTTCTGGTCACAACTGAACTAATTTGTTACTAGGTTCGCAAAACCTAATACATACTTGCATATATATTAGTTCTTCGCAACAAACAGTATTTAACTGTAATATATTGAATTGAATGATGTCATGCTTACCGCGAAATGTGATAACTGATATCGATGAAGGCCAGAGTGTATGGTTTAACTGGAGTAACAGGTGTTCGGAAATTGTTGTAATTCTCAATTTGGGTGAACTTTAGCATAAATTTATATCCATCAGGTTGGTATCATGTACCGACTCGGAAACCATAGTGTTAGTATCCGGTACTCATCGATTTCAAAAAGGTATCAGTTACTAACACAATAGCCATAGTGTTAGTATCCTTTACAGACTCGGTATATATATTATATGGTGTGAGTTAGCATTGAAGTCGTATTGTCGTTGACTTCAGATTATGTTAGCTTCACTATTACAGGTTTACACATTCGTCTAGGAGATTGTACCGTCCTATTATTCCACATTCTTCTACCAAATATATAGTGGTTAAAGGGCGTAATACCGGCTCCTACTGATGAGTCGCCCAGTAAGCACGAAACGAATGTGCATGAGATTATACTTTCCGTTCATGCTGCCTTTGGTTTATCCTTCTGGTCACAACTGAACTAATTTGTTACTAGGTTCGCAAAACCTAATACATACTTGCATATATATTAGTTCTTCGCAACAAACAGTATTTAACTGTAATATATTGAATTGAATGATGTATGCTTACCGCGAAATGTGATAACTGATATCGATGAAGGCCAGAGTGTATGGTTTAACTGGAGTAACAGGTGTTCGGAAATTGTTGTAATTCTCAATTTGGGTGAACTTTAGCATAAATTTATATCCATCAGGTTGGTATCATGTACCGACTCGGAAACCATAGTGTTAGTATCCGGTACTCATCGATTTCAAAAAAGGTATCAGTTACTAACACAATGGCCATAGTGTTAGTATCCTTTACAGACTCGGTATATATATTATATAGTGTGAGTTAGCATTGAAGTCGTATTGTCGTTGACTTCAGATTATGTTAACTTCACTATTACAGGTTTACACATTCGTCTAGGAGATTGTACCGTCCTATTATTCCACATTCTTCTACCAGATATATAGTGGTTAAAGGGCGTAATACCGGCTCCTACTGATGAGTCGCCAGTAAGCACGAAACGAATGTGCATGAGATTATACTTTCCGTTCATGCTGCCTTTGGTTTATCCTTCTGGTCACAACTGAACTAATTTGTTACTAGGTTCGCAAAACCTAATACATACTTGCATATATATTAGTTCTTCGCAACAAACAGTATTTAACTGCAATATATTGAATTGAATGATGTCATGCTTACCGCGAAATGTGATAACTGATATCGATGAAGGCCAGAGTGTATGGTTTAACTGGAGTAACAGGTGTTCGGAAATTGTTGTAATTCTCAATTTGGGTGAACTTTAGCATAAATTTATATCCATCAGGTTGGTATCATGTACCGACTCGGAAACCATAGTGTTAGTATCCGGTACTCATCGATTTCAAAAAAGGTATCAGTTACTAACACAATGGCCATAGTGTTAGTATCCTTTACAGACTCGGTATATATATTATATAGTGTGAGTTAGCATTGAAGTCGTATTGTCGTTGACTTCAGATTATGTTAGCTTCACTATTACAGGTTTACACATTCGTCTAGGAGATTGTACCGTCCTATTATTCCACATTCTTCTACCAAATATATAGTGGTTAAAGGGCGTAATTACCGGCTCCTACTGATGAGTCGCCAGTAAGCACGAAACGAATGTGCATGAGATTATACTTTCCGTTCATGCTGCCTTTGGTTTATCCTTCTGGTCACAACTGAACTAATTTGTTACTAGGTTCGCAAAACCTAATACATACTTGCATATATATTAGTTCTTCGCAACAAACAGTATTTAACTGTAATATATTGAATTGAATGATGTCATGCTTACCGCGAAATGTGATAACTGATATCGATGAAGGCCAGAGTGTATGGTTTAACTGGAGTAACAGGTGTTCGGAAATTGTTGTAATTCTCAATTTGGGTGAACTTTAGCATAAATTTATATCCATCAGGTTGGTATCATGTACCGACTCGGAAACCATAGTGTTAGTATCCGGTACTCATCGATTTCAAAAAAGGTATCAGTTACTAACACAATGGCCATAGTGTTAGTATCCTTTACAGACTCGGTATATATATTATATAGTGTGAGTTAGCATTGAAGTCGTATTGTCGTTGACTTCAGATTATGTTAGCTTCACTATTACAGGTTTACACATTCGTCTAGGAGATTGTACCGTCCTATTATTCCACATTCTTCTACCGAATATATAGTGGTTAAAGGGCGTAATACCGGCTCCTACTGATGAGTCGCCAGTAAGCACGAAACGAATGTGCATGAGATTATACTTTCCGTTCATGCTGCCTTTGGTTTATCCTTCTGGTCACAACTGAACTAATTTGTTACTAGGTTCGCAAAACCTAATACATACTTGCATATATATTAGTTCTTCGCAACAAACAGTATTTAACTGTAATATATTGAATTGAATGATGTCATGCTTACCGCGAAATGTGATAACTGATATCGATGAAGGCCAGAGTGTATGGTTTAACTGGAGTAACAGGTGTTCGGAAATTGTTGTAATTCTCAATTTGGGTGAACTTTAGCATAAATTTATATCCATCAGGTTGGTATCATGTACCGACTCGGAAACCATAGTGTTAGTATCCGGTACTCATCGATTTCAAAAAAGGTATCAGTTACTAACACAATGGCCATAGTGTTAGTATCCTTTACAGACTCGGTATATATATTATATAGTGTGAGTTAGCATTGAAGTCGTATTGTCGTTGACTTCAGATTATGTTAGCTTCACTATTACAGGTTTACACATTCGTCTAGGAGATTGTACCGTCCTATTATTCCACATTCTTCTACCGAATATATAGTGGTTAAAGGGCGTAATACCGGCTCCTACTGATGAGTCGCCAGTAAGCACGAAACGAATGTGCATGAGATTATACTTTCCGTTCATGCTGCCTTTGGTTTATCCTTCTGGTCACAACTGAACTAATTTGTTACTAGGTTCGCAAAACCTAATACATACTTGAATATATATTGATTTTATTCGCAACAAACAGTATTTAGCTTTGTAATATATTGAATTGAATGATGTCATGCTTACCGCGAAATGTGATAACTGATATCGATGAAGCCCAAGTGTATGGTTTAACTGGAGTAACAGGTGTTCGGAAATTGTTGTAATTCTCAATTTGGGTGAACATTAGCATAAATTTATATCCATCAGGTTGGTATCATGTACCGACTCGGAAACCATAGTGTTAGTATCCGGTACTTATCGATTTCAAAAAAAGGTATCAGTTACTAACACAATGGCCATGAATGTTATTGTCCTTTACAACTCGGTATATATATAATATAGTGTGGATTAGCATTGAAGTCATATTGTCGTTTGACTTCAGATTATGTTAGCTTCACTGTGGGTTTACATTCGTCTAGGAGATTGTACCGTCCTATTATTCCACATTCTTCTACCGAATATATAGTGGTTAAAGGGCGTAATACCCGCTCCTACTGATGAGTCGCCAGTAAGCACGAAACGAATGTGCATGAGATTATACTTTCCGTTCATGCTGTATTTGGTTTATCCTTCTGGTCACAAACTGAATTAATTTGTTACTAGGTTCATAGAAACCTAATACATACTTGCATATATATTAGTTCTTCGCAACAAACAGTATTTAACTGTAATATATTGAATTGAATGATGTCATGCTTACCGCGAAATGTGATAACTGATATCGATGAAGGCCAGAGTGTATGGTTTAACTGGAGTAACAGGTGTTCGGAAATTGTTGTAATTCTCAATTTGGGTGAACTTTAGCATAAATTTATATCCATCAGGTTGGTATCATGTACCGACTCGGAAACCATAGTGTTAGTATCCGGTACTCATCGATTTCAAAAAAGGTATCAGTTACTAACACAATGGCCATAGTGTTAGTATCCTTTACAGACTCGGTATATATATTATATAGTGTGAGTTAGCATTGAAGTCGTATTGTCGTTGACTTCAGATTATGTTAGCTTCACTATTACAGGTTTACACATTCGTCTAGGAGATTGTACCGTCCTATTATTCCACATTCTTCTATGATGAGTCGCCAGTAAGCACGAAACGAATGTGCATGAGATTATACTTTCCGTTCATGCTGCCTTTGGTTTATCCTTCTGGTCACAACTGAACTAATTTGTTACTAGGTTCGCAAAACCTAATACATACTTGCATATATATTAGTTCTTCGCAACAAACAGTATTTAACTGTAATATATTGAATTGAATGATGTCATGCTTACCGCGAAATGTGATAACTGATATCGATGAAGGCCAGAGTGTATGGTTTAACTGGAGTAACAGGTGTTCGGAAATTGTTGTAATTCTCAATTTGGGTGAACTTTAGCATAAATTTATATCCATCAGGTTGGTATCATGTACCGACTCGGAAACCATAGTGTTAGTATCCGGTACTCATCGATTTCAAAAAAGGTATCAGTTACTAACACAATGGCCATAGTGTTAGTATCCTTTACAGACTCGGTATATATATTATATAGTGTGAGTTAGCATTGAAGTCGTATTGTCGTTGACTTCAGATTATGTTAGCTTCACTATTACAGGTTTACACATTCGTCTAGGAGATTGTACCGTCCTATTATTCCACATTCTTCTACCGAATATATAGTGGTTAAAGGGCGTAATACCGGCTCCTACTGATGAGTCGCCAGTAAGCACGAAACGAATGTGCATGAGATTATACTTTCCGTTCATGCTGCCTTTGGTTTATCCTTCTGGTCACAACTGAACTAATTTGTTACTAGGTTCGCAAAACCTAATACATACTTGCATATATATTAGTTCTTCGCAACAAACAGTATTTAACTGTAATATATTGAATTGAATGATGTCATGCTTACCGCGAAATGTGATAACTGATATCGATGAAGGCCAGAGTGTATGGTTTAACTGGAGTAACAGGTGTTCGGAAATTGTTGTAATTCTCAATTTGGGTGAACTTTAGCATAAATTTATATCCATCAGGTTGGTATCATGTACCGACTCGGAAACCATAGTGTTAGTATCCGGTACTCATCGATTTCAAAAAAGGTATCAGTTACTAACACAATGGCCATAGTGTTAGTATCCTTTACAGACTCGGTATATATATTATATAGTGTGAGTTAGCATTGAAGTCGTATTGTCGTTGACTTCAGATTATGTTAGCTTCACTATTACAGGTTTACACATTCGTCTAGGAGATTGTACCGTCCTATTATTCCACATTCTTCTACCGAATATATAGTGGTTAAAGGGCGTAATACCGGCTCCTACTGATGAGTCGCCAGTAAGCACGAAACGAATGTGCATGAGATTATACTTTCCGTTCATGCTGCCTTTGGTTTATCCTTCTGGTCACAACTGAACTAATTTGTTACTAGGTTCGCAAAACCCTGTTGTACGCATATATATTAGTTCTTCGCAACAAACAGTATTTAACTGTAATATATTGAATTGAATGATGTCATGCTTACCGCGAAATGTGATAACTGATATCGATGAAGCCCAGAGTCATGGTTTTAACTGGAGTAACAGGTGTTCCGAAATTTTTTGTAATTCTCAATTTGGGTGAACTTTAGCATAAATTTATATCCATCAAGGTTGGTATCATGTACCGACTCGGAAACCATAGTGTTAGTATCCGGTACCCATCGATTTCAAAAAAGGTATCAGTTACTAACACAATGGCCATAGTATTAGTATCCTTTACAGACTCGGTATATATTATATAGTGTGAGTTAACATTGAAGTCGTATTGTCATTGTAGATTATGTTAGCTTCACTATTACAGGTTTACCTCATTCGTCTAGGAGGTGTACCGTCCTATTATTCCACATTCTTCTACCGAATATATAGTGGTTAAAGGGCGTAATACCAGCTCCTACTGATGAGTCATGAGTAAGCTTACCCAGATGTGCATGAGATTATACTTTCCGTTCATGCTGCCTTTGGTTATCCTTCTGGTCACAACTGAACTAATTTGTTACTAGGTTCGCAAAACCTAATACATACTTACATATATATTAGTTCTTCGCAACAAACAGTATTTAACTGTAATATATTGAATTGAATGATGTCATACTTACCGCGAAATGTGATAACTGATATCGATGAAGGCCAGAGTGTATGGTTTAACTGGAGTAACAGGTGTTCGGAAATTGTTGTAATTCTCAATTTGGGTGAACTTTAGCATAAATTTATATCCATCAGGTTGGTATCATGTACCGACTCGGAAACCATAGTGTTAGTATCCGGTACTCATCGATTTCAAAAAGGTATCAGTTACTAACACAATGGCCATAGTGTTAGTATCCTTTACAGACTCGGTATATATATTATATAGTGTGAGGTAGCATTGAAGTCGTATTGTCGTTGACTTCAGATTATGTTAGCTTCACTATTACAGGTTTACACATTCGTCTAGGAGATTGTACCGTCCTATTATTCCACATTCTTCTACCAAATATATAGTGGTTAAAGGGCGTAATACCGGCTCCTACTGATGAGTCGCCAGTAAGCACGAAACGAATGTGCATGAGATTATACTTTCCGTTCATGCTGCCTTTGGTTTATCCTTCTGGTCACTACTGAACTAATTTGTTACTAGGTTCGCAAAACCTAATACATACTTGCATATATATTAGTTCTTCGCAACAAACAGTAGTTCTTATTGTCATTATATGTCATATATCATAATCATGATATCATTTCTTTACATTTTCTAATTTTATTATTCAATCAAGATTATTGATTAAATCGATTGAAGATATCAATATATTCAGCATATTAATAATATATTGTGTGTGTTTATGTGTGTCTTATTTATTATCGAAATCAGTATATGATGAGTATAATATTGAAGATTGATCAGTGGATAATATAATCAGTTCTATTGTTGCATTCAGTCTAGTTTGATTGTTAATCATTCATTATTATTAAATGGTGGTGATGATAGTGCTCATGTTATGTATAATAACCACCTCTTATGGCTCCATAGGAATACAGTCAAGTTGCTTCACCGTCAGCTAAATAATATTAATTAGGATGTAGATGAAGTTACTGTTGATTACATATATGAATGTATAATAAAAATTGCATATGACGATATGTCTGGTTACCCATTATGAAGCACGAAGCATGATAATTCGAATATACTAGTCGCAAAATTGCCTGAAATTTAATACTCAAGCGTAAGTCAAATAATAAACCAAATTAAGCTAATAAGTTAAATTAATGATGGTCAGACACATTATTAAGAATATTAATAACTGAATGATTGCAAGTAACATTGCAAATAAAAGGTGATATTTAGGGTAAATGTTCAATAATAAGTGTTACACTATAAAAATAGATATAGTACCCTTTCCATATGCAAAAAGAAGAAATTTTATCAGATACAAGAACTTTTTCTTTCTCATATTCTTCTCAAGTATCTCCAAATGAACTGTAGGGGTACTTTTCGCTCTCGCTTTCTCGTTCCTGACTTTGTACCCCTACTACTTCTCAATGGTTGCTATTATTAGTACCCGAGCATTCAATCAGTCTGTTCCTTTTCAGATGGTTAATATTAGAAGGCCGAAGAAAGGTTTCATGTATATATTCCACACAATGTAGCACATATAAATATAAAGTGATTTATGTCTATAAAGCGAAATGTTTAGTACAAATGTCTGGATTGGCATGAATATAGTCATATGATTGAAAATACATGATAATATGAACATAGTAAAATGATTTGTGTTTATAAAGTAAAATGTTTTATACACAAGTGGTTATTGTTACACAAATGTCTGGATTATAATGAGTAGTCAGATGGTTAAAGATACATGATAATATGAGCCTAGTAAAATTATTTATGTTCATAAAGTAAAATGTTTTGTGTAAACCGTTTAAAGATTTAAATGACAAACAACTCACAAATGTTTTTTATAGTAAACAATCAATCATTTTCATAGTAACGAATAATCCACCGCGTGATCCTCTCGGATCGCGCGCGGTTCTGTCTATTTTATAAAAACACTATTAATTACAAATAAAATTGCAGTTCAATAAATATCGATTGAAACTGCTTGAGACTAAAAGAGATTGTTCCTAAAATCACAGCTAAGAGAAATATTGTTTAAGGACAGAGTTAGAATATTTGACCTTAAAGAGCACAGCGTTTGTAAAAATTGACCTTCGTTGGGTTGTAACACGGAGCCGCGACAGTGAAAATTAGTACACAATGAAGTGGGCTAACCTTACAGTAAATGTTATTGCTCTTTCATGCCGTATAACGACTGATTTTGGTTCTGTCAACACTGATACTGGCTCCTCTATTTCTCGCGTTCTTGGACGGATGGTTAGGTCGAAGTGTTCGAGAAAGTCACGTCCAATGATGTTTCATGTCGTGTTGTCGATGATGAACCTATATTTGAGACATCATTTTGAGTTGGCGAACGAGATTGTGTGTACTCGTACCCCAAACGTCGCTATGTTGGAGCCATTCGCGCAGGTCAGACTGTTGGTGCCGACTGGGTGGGTTGGTTCGAGATAATTGTGGCGTAGTGAGCTTACATCTGATCCAGTGTCTATGACAATTCATTCGCCAGAGATTGCGTCACGGATGAGAAAGTATGTTGATAGTGGCAACTGGCGATGAGATTGATTGCTGGCATTTGGGCGTTTGAAGCATGACTTAATTGGAGACGTCGCTGTAAAGACAATAGTTTGATTGCGCTCTACCGCGAAGGCAACGTGCTTCGAGCCATCAGACGTGGAGCGGCCAACAATTTGCGGTGCTCAGCCTCTGCTGCCGCCGAAGAGGCTGACCCCACCCGTCTTCCGAACCTTCCATGGGCGGATCCTCCTGAGTTGTTGAGGGTGACCGCGCCCATTTGAACGTCGCGTCTGTGCGCGGGTATGTGCAGACGTTTCCGAGGCAATAACGTGTGTAGTGGCCTTCATTGAAAGTGCTTGAATTTCTCAAAATCTAGCTGTTTATTAATTCCTTACTGGCTGTAAGTTCGACGAACCGGGGCACCATAATGTAGGGGTACTTTTCGCTCTCGCTTTCTCGTTCCTGACTTTGTACCCCTACTACTTCTCAATGGTTGCTATTATTAGTACCCGAGCATCCAATCAGTCTGTTCCTTTTCAGATGGTTAATATTAGAAGGCCGAAGAAAGGTTTCACGTATATATTCCACACAATGTAGCACATATAAATATAAAGTGATTTATGTCTATAAAGCGAAATGTTTAGCACAAATGTCTGGATTGGCATGAATATAGTCATATGATTGAAAATACATGATAATATGAACATAGTAAAATGATTTATGTTTACAAAGAAAATGTTTTACATACAATTGGTTATTCTAACACAAATGTCTGGATTGTAATGAGTAGTCAAACGATTAAAGATACATGATAATATGAGCCTAGTAAAATTATTTATGTTCATAAAGTAAAATGTTTTGTGAAAACCGTTTAAAGATTTAAATGACAAACAACTCACAAATGTTTTTTATAGTAAACAATTAATCATTTTCATAGTAACGAATAATCCACCGCGTGATCCTCTCGGATCGCGCGCGGTTCTGTCTATTTTATAAAAACACTATTAATTACAAATAAAATTGCAGTTCAATAAATATCGATTAAAACTGCTTGAGACTAAAAGAGATTGTTCCTAAAATCACAGCTAAGAGAAATATTTTTTAAGGACAGAGTTAGAATATTTGACCTTAAAGAGCACAGCGTTTGTAAAAATTGACCTTCGTTGGGTTGTAACACGGAGCCGCGTGTTACAGAACATTTCTTTATATATAAATTGAAAGGCAAAGCAAAATAGAAAAATGTAAACATGGAGAGTGTAAAATAAGGGAACGAACAATCCATTGCGTGCATCTCCTCCAGTTCAAGCTCAGTGTCTGAACATGCTTTATCTGTCTGCATAAATCCGTCTGCAATTTGTCTGTCCATAAAGCTTCGTATGTGGCTAAATCCCTTGTGTTATTGCATTTAGTGATTATCTTAAATGCTAGGTTTGAAGAAATACATGTGGGGTTTCAACCATCTGTTGCAAAATTGCATTCGTGTATTCGCTACTTCATTTAAACCAGGTATTTATGTTGAACATTTCTCTTATTCGAATAATTAAACGTGTAGTCGAGCGGCTTTTCTAAGTAGATCGACAACTTGCGCAATTATATTGGTAAATAATACTCGATATTGACATTAACTGCTGTTTTTATTGTATTCATGGTAACGGCAAGTGTGTGACCTTAAATAACACTCGTAGTTTAGTTGCATTGAATGCGCGTATAAATGCCGCTTCAACCTTCTTTTATGCCATTCGGGAAACTGTATCCCCCTTAATAGGGATGTTGAGGTAGACTGGTTTCTTTACTGGTCCGAAATACGTCTGTTCCCGTTGACTTCCTATTTTAATAATTAATTAAATTAATTGTTTAGGTTAGTCGGTAGACATTAAATCGTTCATTGCTTTATTATAATCGTTGTCTTTTAAATCTTGACTAACCTACATGTAAATTTTGAAAAGCAGCCACGAACTGTCGAAAAAGTATATTGAAACTGCACAAAGCTGCTCTAATGCAAATACTGTGCAGACTAGGTTGGTTTATGGTAAATTGTTCTATTTAATTTACTATTGGTATCTTTATTAGTGCATCTTAGAATGGCAAACAATCATTTTTCTCGGGCTCTGACGTGAAACCGATAATTTTATGCGCTTTGTTGAAACCTATTCTTAAGGACAAGGAAAATATCATCCACATACCGTATATATCGAACAGATTTACTTACGTCACTCCTTAATGCTATGTTCTCTAGATGTCTTAGAAAAATCACAGTTAACACTGGAAATACGGGGTTCCACATTGCCACAACATCAATCTGTTTATAGATGCTTTTATTATAAAGAAACCGTACGCCTTTCGTGTATAATGAGCTAAGCTTACATAGAGTGTGATTATACTTTCTGTTCATTCTGTCTTTGGTTTATCCTTCTGCTCACAACTGAACTAATTTGTTACGAGGTTTGCAACACCTAATACATTCATATGGCTCTAATCATGTTCGAATTAATCTTACACTACGTCCACCTTGACGGGCTTAAAGTTATCAAAAATAACTAGAACATGCTTAGTATCCAAAATATATTTAGATAGTGTCATTATTGTCAGATGCGAAGGAAAATGCCTTAGCGTAGAAAATACAAAAGTCCGTTTGGTGTGGAGGCAATTTTAAGGGCTAAATCCTCGAAGAACCTATTGATTAATTAAACATTGCAACTAGGACAGTTCTTGAACTTTCATCTGCCTCATGACTGAGTCTTGTCCAGTTTTACAAGTACTGCGAGGGAATTATGAAACGAATTTCCAGGTTCAGTGGATTATACATGGTTCGTATTTTGTTGTCAGACCAACTGAAAACACAGAATCAGTCGTCTTAAAGTTGTTTCTAATCTTAATTCCGCTATATCGGCCATCTTCATTTATTTCTAATTTTCTGGTCGTCGGCGGTTGACATAAAGTCCCTACCATTCAATCTATTGCTTGCTTAATACGATGATCCAATTAAAGCTCACACATAATTATAAATGTCGTAGTCATTTTATCAGTGCTTAATGCCGTATGTATACTTTGAAATGGGTTTTACTAATTACTCATCCAACAGACACCTCAGGATATCAGACAAAGTTTTTTGCGCTCGATTTGTTGGGATAGACACACAAAATTAAAGTAGTTCATATGAAGCACATTAACAAACGTTGAGACAAATGAATAAGTGTTAGTCAGTACAAAATACTTGTGACCAATTTAAGTAATAGTTGAAAGTGAAGCCTGCATCTTAGACAACCAACAGATAATGACCAAATTCATGGTTGATGTTCTCCCAATACTGGCATTTGCAATTAAAGAGACAATAAGACAAATAACTTTACTGCGACTTTGCTGCTAAGTTACCAAATTGACAATATCTGAAGAATCAGTCGCCAGGAAAAAATATATAAGTCAATCTAACACGGAAAATTGGTATTTTTCATCAAACGACTTGTTGCCCGTTAAAGAGTGGATGTTCAAATTTGTTCCGAAAAACCTGTGTAAACACCACAGCTTCAAGTAAATGCCGTACGACGTTAGAAACTCAGTTAAAGTGCCATGAAATAAAGAGTTATGTACTGTTAGGGGGCGCCTAACAGGGCCGGTCGTGCGTTCTCTGGCAAATGCCGGGAAGGTCCGTAAGTGTGAGGACGTACAGCTCGAGTTGACTTGGGTTGTGGTTTCTTCTGTTATGGCGTTGTAATCTCGATGGGTAACTTCGTTGAAGTTCTGCGTAATTGGCTCGTCTTTCTAGTTGTACAGCAACAAGATTGGCGTTACTGATGTTGCCAATTGTTGGTGAAGCCAATCCCATAATCAGTGTAGGTGATGACAGCAGACAGCACGCATACGTAACGCACAGCAGAAGGCAAACGCGACAACTGAACTGAATGGTAAATTTACCGTGCTTAAATAGCCATGTCATAGAAATATATGGCTACTTGCACACTATTGGTTAACGGCAAGTTTCACTTTTTTCTCATTGGTGCAGCGTAAATCGAATTGAATTTAATTTACGCAATATGTCGGCAATTTATTTGTGTCGTTAGATTACTTTCCTCTCTAAAAAAAGGTGAAAAATATTCCTCTCTGCGATGCTAAATAAGAAATGCATGACAGAGTTCGTACCAAGTTAAGCAAAAGAAATAATGTACCATAAATGCTTGGCTTAAGTATGCTTGTTGGTTGCTTCAACAATGATATGATGCCAAGTAACCACTAGGAATTGCTACACAAATTGTTAGCTCTAGTGGCCGGTCATACAGCGTGAGGAAAAATAAAGCAATGTAAGATTTGGAAGCCGCAGCGTGAGGATTTCGAGGTAAATCGCCACTGACGTTGCCAGGTTTAAGTTAAAACCTAGGCAGGCTGGATCGTCGCTAATGTGTTTGTAAACGACCAAAGGAGCTAGAGTGTGTGCTCGACGTTGTGGTCATGATATTTGTAGAGTGGTCTTTGTGCAATTGATGAAGTTGAGATATGCATTGAAAGTGGCCTGTACCATGATATGAAGCTGATCACTGCTTAGTGTTGCTACACGAAAGCGTTAGCTCTAAGTAGCTGGTCATACCAAAATAGGCAGTGTAATGTAATGTGTGAGAAATACATTATAATGTAAAAATATATACATTAAAATCAAAGGTAACTACATAAAAATATGTACACGAACATTGCCTCAGAGATGGCATAATACCAAAGAACTGTTCAAAAATGCTACACAATTGTTAGCTAAGAACAGCTGGTTATGCCACGTGAGACAAATGCGAAAAATAACGTAAGGTTAAAAAATTTTGATACGTAATGTTAATGTTAAAAAATATCAATTACGCGTTATACAAAGCAGGCTATTGAGATTGTGGACAGACGGAGCCTGAGACGTGTGTAGAAGGTTGAACGCTCTCAGGATCAGGCGGTTCGATAAACGGTTTCAACTTGTCTATGCTTACTGATGTCGGTGTAGCGCCTTGCATAATAATGAAGTATTTTTGTTGTCTGAGCAAAATCTGGTAAGGACCGCGATACTTTGGTTGTAGTGGTGCAACAGCATTATTGTTGCGAACGAGTACTCTCTTGTAGATGTGGAGCTGTGGGTCAACGAAGACTGGACGAGGTGTGTGTCTCGGCTGCTGTTCAGACATGTTACCGAAATGAAGTCGAAGGCGGGTAGCTTTGTCTTGTGGGTCATCCTGTGCGGGTAGTAGACGTGGGAGCTGACTAGGCAGGCGTAGATCCATGCCATACAAGAGTTGTGACGCAGACGTTTTAATGGATTCACGAGTACCGGAACGCATCGCAAGCAGAACTAAAGGTAGTGCATCGACCAAGTTGCCATTAATGGACGAGGAGGCTAAAGCAGCTTTGAGTTGCCTATGCATTCTCTCTACCATACCGTTAGCTTGGGGATGGTAGGCAGTTGTCTGGTGAAAGGTGCATCCCATGTACCGCAAGTTGGTTTTGAAACAATCCGAGGAGAAGCAAGTGCCTCTGTCAGTGATGACCTCATTGGGAACACCATAATTGGATATCCATGCAGAGATAAAACCATTAGTTACTTCGTCTGCAGAAATGGTGCCAAGAGGCAATGCCGCAGGCCACCGTGTAAATCTATCAATCATAGTTAGAAGGTAGCTGAAATCTTGAGCCTTTGTAAGATGAACCATGTCGATGTGAACGATGGCTAGGCGAGAAGTAATTCGAAAATGTTGCAACTTAGAACGAGTGTGCCGTGTGATCTTGTTTTTCTGACAAATGGCACACTCGGAGACCCATCGTTCAGCGTTCTGCCTAAGTCTGTGACCTCAGAAACGATCTGTGAGAAGTCGGAGAGTCGCTTGGCTTCCTGGGTGAGAAATTGAGTGAATTGAGACGAAAACTTTTCTTTGAAGGCTGGTCGGCAGAACTGGCTTGTTGGGCTGCGTACCCGTAAAGTAGAAAATTGGTAAGCCTTTCCAGAGACGGCATATGAACTTGGTTGGGTGACGGGCTATTGATCTCTGAATGTGAGTGTCACCGCGCTGTTTCTGCCGCAGGAGGGATGGGGTTAGTGCAGGTTCACTGTGTGTCACGGAGTTGACAGCGAATGGCGACGGCGAAGGTGGTTGTAGCGATACGTCTGGCCTGGAAAGGGCATCTGCAATGAAGTTTCGTTCGCCCTTGACATGAGAGGTGTCAAATTGCCATTCACTTAGACGTGAAAGCTGTCTTTCTACTCTGGCAGGTTACTTGGCGATAGATGAAGTTGCGTTTCGAATTGCGCTAACTAATGGTGCATGATCTGTGAAAACAACAAATCTGCTACTGCCAATGATGCTGATAAATGGCGCACTGCGTCGTGGATGGCGAGGAGTTCTCGACCGAAGATGTCGTACCTCGTTTCTACTGGTTGGAGAGTACGCGAGTAGAAGCTAATAGGCTTCCGAAATTTGTCGATATCTTGTTCCAAAGTGGCTCCAATAGCGAATTCAGAAGCATCTGTCGTGAGTAGAAATGTTCGTTGAAAATCTGGATGCGTTAGAATTGTGGCATTTGCTAACGAGTTGATGGCGAGTCGAAGTAATTTCTCGCCTTCGGATGACAAAGCAATGATGTAAATCTTGCTAAGTTCTTTTCGATTCCGCAGGTGCCTGCACAAAGGATAAACTTGTCTTGAAAGGCCTGGAAGGAACTTGCGATTTTAGCTTAGTAATGCCAGAATTTTCTGCAACGGGCTAACAGTCCTCGGTGACTTGATATTCTTGATTGAATTCGCCTTTGACGAAAAAGGTTGAATACCTTGTGGCGTGATACGATGCCCTAAGAAGTCCATGGATGTAGTTGCAATCTGCGTCTTGTCACAGTTGATCTTGAGTCCGTGGTTGGATAAGCGTGAGAGGAAATTTCGTAAATGCTTCGCATGAGATTCTAAATATGGACTGAATACCATAATGTCATCGAGATATGACATACAATAAGCAGAGTCGTCGCGAAGTATGTTGTCCATGAATCTTTGAAATGTCTGAGTAGCACACTTAAGTCCAAAAGGCATGTAAAGATATTCGAAAAGGCCAAATGGAGTGATTACTGCAGTCTTTTTAATATTCTCTGGTGCTACTGGTATATGATGGTAGGCTTGTCTGAGGTCAATCACTGAGAAGAAATTGCTGCCGTTGAGTTTTTCAAGTAAGTTGTTAATATTTGGAATAGGATATGCATCAGATTTTATCACTGAATTTAGCTTACGGTAATCTCCACAGGCTCTGTACGATCCGTTTAATTTGGAGATTAAGTGCAGTGGTGACACCCATGAACATTTCGATGGTCTGATGATTCCCTCTTCCAAAAGCCTTGAGAATTCCTCTTGGGCAGCTTTCAGATTAGCAGGGGCCAGTGGTCGCTTCTTGAGTACATAGGTTGTCCTTCTGTGACGATATTGTGCATCGTGTTGGAGACTCGTAGCTCTGACTTGTTAAGATCGAAAAGCGACTTGTATTTTCGAAGAGCTGCTGAAATCTCTGCTGAATGATGTACTGGGGTTGGCTGAAGGACTTGTAACTCCAAACGCTCGGAGGCAAGTGTCCCAAACCTTTGATCAAGTCCGGTGGAGGGCTCGATGATATTTTGATTGGCAAGATCGACAATGAGCCGAAATTTCCAAAGGAAATCAAGACCTATTATATTGTGTGAGACCTTGGCAATGATGAAGTTGTGAGAAAATTCACGTCGTAGACCTATGTTGAGCGGGCGATACCGGCAGCCATAAGTAGGTATGGGCTCGCCTGTAGCTGTTGCGAGAAGAACGCCTAACGACATCTCGGCCATTGAATCACCCTTGAGAACTGAGACTGCTGCACCTGTGTCTACAATAAATTCTTCGCCGGTTCTGAAATCAAGAAGATGCAGAAGTTTGTTGTGCTGTTTGGCTGGATCATGAAAATAAGTAGGCTGATGATTGCGAACGGCGTTGTCCGTTTGGCTCTCTATGAGATAAATTCGGCGTGGACGACAAGAGTCCACAGAAATGTCGGATTTTAATTGGCTTCTTCCCTGAGGCGTCGTTGATGCCGTTGATACGCAGAAAGTATGGTCTTCTACTTCCTGCGCCAGACGTTTCCCGATCCTGATACATCCTTGCGTCTGTGTTCTGTTGTCCTTTCCGTTAACTTGTTGAGGCCCCTAACCTATTGGTGTCTGTAAGCCCCATAGATGCCAGTTCGCTAGATGTCCTAATATTCACAGTAGAGTCTGATATGCCTACATTGTTATCTGTATCAATTAGATTTAAATCCTTTATGTCCTGCACTAAATTAAATACATCTTCTGATTTAATATCGGTATTCATGATCAAGAATTATGATACTCAAATTGACACTTAATTATGGCGTTAGGAAGGTGAGAGTTGGAAAGCTATATCTTCAGCAATAATCTGCTCTGATGTGTACGTGACCCACAATAATAAATAAAATTACCTGTTCCAAGGCTCCTCCTCAGTGTTATATTATATCAGAACACAAGGCAAGGTTTGAAAGATGTTTATTTAATAATGTTGATATCGTTTATTATGGAAAGAAATGGTAAAATGCAGCAAACGAAAATCTTCAACCAGCCCGGAAGCACGATACTCAAAAACTGAAAATAGCGCACAATTTTAAAAATCAAGTCTTTAAACAAAGAATGTTCTGGAAAATAAAAAGAAAAAATTCATTTTAAACAAAGTTGTTACAATCAGCTATGGTGGTTTAAATTTATCATTCAAGGTCATTTTATATAAGGCGGAGGATTCAACATGATCTACACACACCACCATCTCAAAAAAAGAGAGGAACGACTAATAGTAGATGTAATCATCGTTCTTCGGCTGACGAAGTATTCATCTAGATCGTTTTGTGCATACTGGCGCCCCTGACGTCGTCATCTCGCCCGATATAACATTCGCTGGTTCTTCAATATCATCTGGTGTCGACAAATAATTTTCATGCTGTGATTCAGTAGAATAAGATTTTGATATGTTAGACAACGGTTTTTCCAATTGCTGCATTTCATTATGTGTCTGCAAGATGGGATTGCACACCTCAGATTCGCCCATGGAACGGTCATTCAACGCATCTTTTAATTCGGTCACACCGTCAATCCAGATAAACTGGGGAATACAGCGATCCAACGTAACACAATCCTCAATGCCATTTATTTCTATGATGACATTCTTATCAGTCATCCTCTTGACCTTGTATGGTCCTTTGTAAAATGGTGTTAGGCAGTTCTTCCTATTCTCATTAGTAATATAAACATGCGATGCCGATTTTAAATCAGAGGACACATAGCATTTAGTTTTAGGTTTTCTAGTTTTGGTTGGGGCCAAACGACACATCTTGTCCCTAAGTGCTCCTACAAACCAATCTACATAACTAAGCACAATCATGACTACTTGGAGTTTCAATTAGAAGATCTCCAGGCAACCTTAATGGTTCTCCATAAACTAATTCTGCAATGGAAGTTCCTTATTGTGCCCTATATCTGACGCGCATGGCGAGTAGTACTATAGGAAGATCGTGTATCCAGCTTGTTCCACTAGTACACCTTAATGCTGCTTTCAGTTCACGATGTAGCCTTTCTACCATCCCATTCGCTCGTGGGTTATACGCGCTAGTATGTATTATAGTGATTCCCATGATGTTGAGGGATCTTACGAAAAGCTCTGACATAAATTGACTACCACGATCACTAGTGACCTTTACCGGAACACCATAACGCGATATCCAATTATGTAGAAACGCGAACAAAACTTCTTGCGCTGTCATGTCTTTTAAAATCGCCACTTCAAATTGACGACTAAATCTATTTACCATAGTCAGCAAGTATTTGTTTCCGTTTACTTCAGGCATCTCGACAATGTCTATGTGTATGTGTCTGAACCGTTCATTTGGTATTCCAATGTTCTTTATCTCGGTTCTGGTATGTCTACACATCTTACACGTTTGAAACTTGGCACAGGCTCTTACCCATACCCGTATATCTTTAGACATGTGCGGCCATACGTATCTGTCAATTATTATAATCAAGGATGCGGTCTTGATATAAACACCTGACCCATTAATTACTTACATATGTCAGTATAAACTAAGAATTGTATAGTGTTGAAAAGGCAATACGTATCTGTCGTTGATTAATCGAATGGTGGCTTTAATGGATGGATGACCCATGTTATGTAATACTTGGATAATCTTGGCCCGTAACTCCAATGGCACATATGGTCGTGGTTGACTTCTAGATGTTTCGCATAACAACCACTTGCCACTTATGAGCTTACGCACATATCCTGGTCTTTTGGACAATACCAATGTAAAGGGATCCAGTTCTTGCACTTCCTCGATTTGACTAACGAAATCATACATTGTTTCATCTAAACTTTTCAAAGGACCTTGAAATATCGTATCGACATCAGCTTCATTCGGTCGGCTTAGTGCATCTGCTACCACATTCTCTTTACCAGCAATATGAGACATAGTGAAATCGAACTCTGCTAACCGTGTTATTTGGGAATTTACTCTACGAGAGTAATTAAGCCTAGCTGTTTTACCAAGTATGCTGATCAATGGCTTATGATCGGTTAATAACTTAAACTTGTGACAATCTAAGTAATGCTCGAAGTGTAACACTGCGGCATACACGGCTAGAAGCTCTTTGCCAAACGTATCATACCGTTTTTCTCGATCAGTAAACTTACGGCTATAAAACCCAATCGGTTTTACTACGTCCCGATCTCTTTGCTGTAGCACTGCTCCTAATGCAACATCTGATGCATCAGTGATTAGTTCGAAAGGGTTTTCCCAATCTACAGGTGCTAATGTGGTTACGTCACTTAACATATCCTTGGCCTTTTGGAAATTTTCTCAGTCTTCTTGACTCAAGATGATAGGCCAAGACTTCTTGATCGTGCTCTTTTCAAGAATGAGATGGCTTGTTAACGATCCAAGAATTCCGGCTAGACCTGGAATGAATCGACGATAATAGCTGATCATGCCCAAGAACCTTCGCAACTGGCGTACAGTTCTGGGTTCAGTTACGTCCTTAATGGCTTGGACCTTATCTTCCAAAGGCTTAATTCCGTCTTTGGAAAGTATATGACCAAGGTATTTAACTGAAGAGCAACCAATATTACTCTTATTAGGTTTGACCACTAATCCATATTGTTCCAGCCTGGTCAAAACCGTTTCCAAATGCGTACAATGTTCATTTCGGGAGCGACTAAAAATAATTATGTCGTCTATATATACTCTCGCAAATGGACAATTCTGAAGGATTTCTTCAGCCAAACGCTGGAATTTCTGACTGGCGTTTTTCAAACCAAAAGGCATTCGAAGAAATTCATGCGATCCCCCTCCTGGAAATCTGACTGCGGTGAGTGGTATCGAACTTTCTTCCGTTGGTACCTGATAGTACGCTTTCTGGAGATCTAAAGTTGAATAAACCTCATATCCCATTATATCTCGGAGCAAAGTACTCTGGTTAGGGAGAGGATAAGAATCACCCTTCGTCATTGAGTTTAATAGACGATAATTCCCACAAACCCTCCATTGACCCGGTTCAGGTTTGGGAACTACCACTATTGGGGAAACAAAATTGGAATTTGACCTTCTACAAATCCCCTCTTCGCGCAATTGATGAAATTCTGACACAGCTACTTGTTGCTTGTGTTGTGCCAATAGTTGAGCCTTTGGTGAACAAGGTAACGGAGCTACCAATTCTATCTGGTGTTCTACTCCTATTTTCAAACCTATCTTTTTGGCACTAAAAGGTTGAAACACTGCTAGGTGCTTCTCGATAATATCAGCAAAGTCATGTGCGACTGATGGACGAGGTAAGAGGACTGTTCTAACTGCCGACACGTTAGACTCATTATTTATTGATGTCCCTACGCCTTCTGTGATAGTCCTGGCTATGGGGTCTAATGTCAGCTTGAAATGTGTCAAGAAATCCATGCCAATGATATGGTCCTTGACATCGGCTACTAGAAAATTCCAAAGGAAGGAAGATTTCTGGCCTAATGTTACCGACATTTCTTTCATCCCTTTTACTTCAATTGGACTACCGTTAGCGGCCCATAGTTGATAATCAAACGTGGGGTAATCTGCTTCCACCACGTCTGACCTAACTATGCTTACCTCAGCACCCGTGTCTATGAGAAATTCTAATCCAGATAATTCATCCTTAATAATGAACTTTTTGCTGGACAATCCGGCAATGTTTTCAAGATCCCCGCTTAGTGAGAATCGGACTCTCTTGCCTTTTATCTCGGTGCTATTTGTACTAGTCGCCTCTTTTGCTTTGAGTATGCCTTTTTAAGGCATATCTGGGAGCCTTTGCAATGGAACCCCCCCTACGGCTCCTACTAGCGGGGGTTGTTCCCTTTTTCCCGGTGACGGATTCCTCTCAACCGGTTTTGTGCTTCCTTTCCATATGGGTCCACCTAATCGCGGGTAATTACAATTTTCGCCTTGGCACTTCGCACTGCGTCCGTATTCGCAATGTGCCTTGCACTATCCGCGTGGCTCTTCGAAGCGTTGACGCGAGTGACTCCTTCGACGTCTATTATACCTATCCTGACTCTGAAGTTGTGCAATATCACTACGCAAGCTAGCAACTTCCCTACATAAGAAACGCAAACTTTCTTGTGTGGTCAGGTGGTTTTCGGTATCTGCCTTGACTGGCTGCATCGTTACAGAATCTGCCATTACAGCATGTACTTGTGGTTCTTGCTGTTTATACACGCCGTCTAACCCTCTGAGTTTTGTCGGCCAATCTATGTTCATTGTGTCAAACACTTCCATTGTTGTTCTGAGCCTAACTGGTAACTCAGCTGTAAAAATGGAGTTGACTACATCACTAGATATATTCAACCTGGAAGCTTTCGTGCAAAGGCGTTCATAAAATTCGGACGGTAACTGACGTCCCATTTTTTCTAAGCGTAATAATTCGCACATTTGCGCTGTTCTTCCAGGCTGATATCTCTGTTGAATTTCAGCCATTAATAACTCAAATGCGTTGTACGGCTTTTCTTTCACAGTTCTGTCTCTGAAATTTTCCAAAGCATTTCGGAAATTCTCAGGCAATGCCATCCATGCTGCAACAAATTTCTCCATAGGGTTCCCAATACAATAAGCCTCAAATATCATTTGGGCATCTCCTACCCAACTTGCATGTTTCTCTGACTTATAGTGTGGTAGACTTAATATTCTCGGACTGGCGCGGTCGCCAAATTTTGTTGAGGCCCCTAACCTATTGGTGTCTGTAAGCCCCATAGATGCCAGTTCGCTAGATGTCCTAACATTCACAGTAGAGTCTGATATGCCTACATTGTTATCTGTGTCAATTAGATTTAAATCTGTTAGGTCCTGCACTAAATGAAATACATCTTCTAATTTAATATCGGTATTCATGATCAAGAATTATGATACTCAAATTGACACTTACTTATGGCGTTAGGAAGATGAGAGTTGGAAAGCTATATCTTCAGCAATAATCTGCTTTGATGTGTACGTGACCCACAATAATAAATAAATTACCTGTTCCAAGGCTCCTCCTCAGTGTTATATTATATTAGAACACAAGGCAAAGTTTGAAAGATGTTTATTGAATTGTAGGGGTACTTTTCGCTGTTGCTATATCGTTCCTGATTTTGTACCCCTACTATATATCAATGGTGGCTCTTATTACTACCCGCGCGCCTAATCAGTCTCTAATCTTTTCGGATGGTTGATGTGAGAAGGCAAAACATCGGGTCATACGTATATTCTACACAATATTGCAATTAGAAATATAATTCACAGATAGTTCAATTTGACCATGTGTTGGTCGGCAATAAAAAACAGATTTTAACATAAAATTATATCTTAAACACCATTCACAGTTAAACTAAATTGTCCGTCTTCTAGACGGCAAGAATTAAAATGATTTATGTTTATAAAGTAACATGTTTCGCACACAAGCAGTTATTCTTACACAAATGTCTGGATCGTAATTAGAATAGTCAAACGATTAAAAATACATGACAATATGAACATAGTAAACTGATTTATGTTTATAGAGAAAATGTTTTGCACACAAGTAGTTATTCTTACACAAATGTCTGAATAGAATTATATTTATACCATCGATTTAAAACATATGAAGATATGTAAAAAGTCATCGTTAAAAGCTATCACTAAAATGAAGGAGTAAGCCCCATAAAGACTTCAATGACCAAAAACTCACGAATATTTAGTTCATGTCATTATTATAATCTATTATTCTCTGAAATTCTGAATGGCACAATTAACTGACAACAGTAAAAATTGTTAATATTCCAACTGAGCGGAATAAATCCGCAGCGACACAATAGTCCACCGCGTGATCCTCGCGGATCGCGCGCGGTTCTGTTTCTTTAATGAAAACACTATTAATTACAAATAAAATTGCAGTTCAAGAAATATCGATTGAAACTGCTTGAGACTAAAAGAGATTGTTCCTAAAATCACAGCTAAGAGAAATATTGTTTAAGGACAGAGTTAGAATATTTGACCTTAAAGAACACAGCGTTTGTAAAAATTGACCTTCGTTGGGTTGTAACACGGAGCCGCGTGTTACAGAATAATGTTGTGATCGTTTATTATGGAGATAAATGTTAAAATGCAGCAAACGAAAATCTTCAACCAGCCCGGATTCGAGATACTCAAAAACTGAAAATAGCGCACAATTTTAAAAATCAAGTCTTTAAACAAAGAATGTTCTGGAAAATAAAAAGAAAAAAATCTTTTTAAATAAAGTTGTTACAATCAGCTATGGTGGTTTAAATTTATCATTCAAGGTCATTTTATATAAGGCGGAGGATTCAACATCCTCTACAAACTGTAGAAATTGACACTCATTCGGAAATTCTTCGGAACGACAAAGATAGACTTGGCATGAATAAAAAAACTTTTGGTGGTTATAGCACCAGTTCTTTGGGGCATATCTGTTAAAGGATTGCGGGGATCTCGATCGCCGCCTACCATTATAATTTGATTTGGGCATGAATTTGGGTCGAGCATTCACTTGATTTAGCTCGGATTTCGTTATGGCCAATCCTTCTAGAACTTTAGCCATGTTCGCTACTGTCCTCTCTAAAGAGGAGAGCCTATCATCTTGCGGGGGTGAAAAAATGATGACGGATTCATCGTAGATTCCAAAACCCTATATTCTAACTCACATCTCTTAGATAAGTCATCTATAGAGAGAGTGTTGGGAAGCTGTCTGGCGGCTAGTTTTAATGCTTGTCGAAAATTGTTAATAAAAATAACCTTAGCCTCATGGTCAGAAATATAGGTTTTATACCAACGTTTCCGTAATTCCCGTAAAATCTCGATAGGGCCAAGGTTTGGTATGTCTAACTGTGCGTATTTATTTATTATTTATTCAGTTTCTGTGGGTCCAAGCAAGGATTTTACTTCATTTTTTAAGCCAAAGATGGAATTAGGTAGCTTCCTAATGGCCTCAAGCTTAGGATAAATCCGTCGCTGCAATTCAGAAGGTGATTTAGCAAACACTTTTGACAGTTTTTGATGACTGCCATAATCTGGAAACGGGGAGAAAGCGGAGTCTACGCGCATAAAGAATAGTTCACTATCTCCATCCCAAACAGGAACATCAATATCTAACAATCTTACGGGATCTTAAAAGCATAAATTTATAAGCAAGATGAAAATGTATAAATATACTTTAAACGAAACGCTTACTCACTAACAGCTTCCATAGTTGAAAGAGAATCTTCCGCAGTTGGATCAGCGCTGAACACAGATGAATTAGTTCCATTCACAAAACACGTCACAATAACAGCTTACAAAATTTAAATCTTCCGCAGTTGAGTCTGTCGATTACGTACGGTGCAGTTTTGTACGTAGGAAAATTGAATAGAGCATATACCCAAAAAACGTCCCCAGAAGTCCACGAATTTAGAGAGAACACATATACCCAACAAAATTCCCAGAAGACCACGACTTTAGAGAGAACACGTATACCCAACAAAATTCCCAGAAGACCACAATTTTAGGAGAACATATATACCCAACAAAAATACCCAGAAGACCATGACCAGAGTAAAGAAAACGTATACGCAAATGTTAATCTATTTTTATCCCAAATAAATGAAAAAAGGCAAATTTTCTTTATACCAAAAAAAACAGTGCAGTACTCGGTATCCTGGCGCACTCGCCAATTTTGTAAACGCCCCAGCTTCAAGTAAATGCCGTGCGACGTTACAAATTCGGTTAGAGTGCCATAAAATAAAGAGTTATGTACTGTTAGGGGGCCCTTAACAGGGCCGGTCGTACGTTCTCTGGCAAATGCCGAGGAGGTCCGTAAGTGTGAAGACGTCCAGCTCGAGTTGACTTTGGTTGTGGTTTCTTCTGTTGTGGCGTTGTAATCTCGATGGGTAACTTCGTTGAAGTTCTGCGTAATTGGCTCGTATTTCAAGTTGTACAGCAACAAGATTGGCATTACTGATGTTGCCAATTGTTGTTGAAGCCAATCCAATAATCAGTATAGATGATGACAGCAGACAGCACGCACACGTAACGCACAGCAGAAGGCAAACGCGACAACTGAACTCTATGGTAAATTTACCGTGCTTAAATAGCCATGTCATATAAATATATGGCTACTTGCACACTATCGGTTAACGGCAAGTTTTGCTTTTTTCTCATTGGTGCAGCGTAAATCGAATTGAATTTAATTTACGCAATATGTCGACAATTTATTTGTGTCGTTACACCTTCTGTGTTACTTTAATAGCTAGTTGAAGTTAATCTTATTGTCAGCTCTCAACTGGTCAACGCGCGTGATTTGGAATGGCTCTTTATATGGAAATTGAAATATTAATTGATGAGCTCAACGGATTTGTAATCAATTTGTATGAGGAAAAAATTAATGGAATAAGGGTGCAATTTAAAGTATCACAAAAACCGGAAAATTGACCTTATGGTCCGTGTTAGTAAATTATAGATCGAGTTATATAAGAAAATTGATAAAGTACAGAGTTAGGCGAAGCCATGAATGGAGTTAGCAGAATAAATTAAGGATAAATGTACTCCAAATGCAGCCTGAAAATCTTGTGAAGAAACTATAAGTAGCAGCGCAGACTGCCAAGGAAAATCAAATTATATTCTTAAATTAAGATGAAAATGAATGTCGGTAAACATAATAAGATTATATGGAATACTACTGAAACTGAGATAATATAGTGCTTTATAGAGGGAAAGAAGTCAGATCGATATATGCCAGTTAA
>JAQBSW010002560.1:0-100815 GCA_029291075.1 Eudiplozoon nipponicum | reverse complement strand
CGGAAACCATAGTGTTAGTATCCGGTACTCATCGATTTAAAAAAGGTATCAGTTACTAACACAATAGCCATAGTGTTAGTATCCTTTACAGACTCGGTATATATATTATATAGTGTGAGTTAGCATTGAAGTCGTATTGTCGTTGACTTTAGATTATGTTAGCTTCACTATTACAGGTTTACACATTCGTCTAGGAGATTGTACCGTCCTATTATTCCACATTCTTCTACCAAATATATAGTGGTTAAAGGGCGTAATACCGGCTCCTACTGATGAGTCGCCAGTAAGCACGAAACGAATGTGAATGAGATTATACTTTCCGTTCATGCTGCCTTTGGTTTATCCTTCTGGTCACAACTGAACTAATTTGTTACTAGGTTCGCAAAACCTAATACATACTTGCATATATATTAGTTCTTCGCAACAAACAGTATTTAACTGTAATATATTGAATTGAATGATGTCATGCTTACCGCGAAATGTGATAACTGATATCGATGAAGGCCAGAGTGTATGGTTTAACTGGAGTAACAGGTGTTCGGAAATTGTTGTAATTCTCAATTTGGGTGAACTTTAGCATAAATTTATATCCATCAGGTTGGTATCATGTACCGACTCGGAAACCATAGTGTTAGTATCCGGTACTCATCGATTTAAAAAAGGTATCAGTTACTAACACAATAGCCATAGTGTTGGTATCCTTTACAGACTCGGTATATATATTATATAGTGTGAGTTAGCATTGAAGTCGTATTGTCGTTGACTTTAGATTATGTTAGCTTCACTATTACAGGTTTACACATTCGTCTAGGAGATTGTACCGTCCTATTATTCCACATTCTTCTACCAAATATATAGTGGTTAAAGGGCGTAATACCGGCTCCTACTGATGAGTCGCCAGTAAGCACGAAACGAATGTGAATGAGATTATACTTTCCGTTCATGCTGCCTTTGGTTTATCCTTCTGGTCACAACTGAACTAATTTGTTACTAGGTTCGCAAAACCTAATACATACTTGCATATATATTAGTTCTTCGCAACAAACAGTATTTAACTGTAATATATTGAATTGAATGATGTCATGCTTACCGCGAAATGTGATAACTGATATCGATGAAGGCCAGAGTGTATGGTTTAACTGGAGTAACAGGTGTTCGGAAATTGTTGTAATTCTCAATTTGGGTGAACTTTAGCATAAATTTATATCCATCAGGTTGGTATCATGTACCGACTCGGAAACCATAGTGTTAGTATCCGGTACTCATCGATTTAAAAAAGGTATCAGTTACTAACACAATAGCCATAGTGTTAGTATCCTTTACAGACTCGGTATATATATTATATAGTGTGAGTTAGCATTGAAGTCGTATTGTCGTTGACTTTAGATTATGTTAGCTTCACTATTACAGGTTTACACATTCGTCTAGGAGATTGTACCGTCCTATTATTCCACATTCTTCTACCAAATATATAGTGGTTAAAGGGCGTAATACCGGCTCCTACTGATGAGTCGCCAGTAAGCACGAAACGAATGTGAATGAGATTATACTTTCCGTTCATGCTGCCTTTGGTTTATCCTTCTGGTCACAACTGAACTAATTTGTTACTAGGTTCGCAAAACCTAATACATACTTGCATATATATTAGTTCTTCGCAACAAACAGTATTTAACTGTAATATATTGAATTGAATGATGTCATGCTTACCGCGAAATGTGATAACTGATATCGATGAAGGCCAGAGTGTATGGTTTAACTGGAGTAACAGGTGTTCGGAAATTGTTGTAATTCTCAATTTGGGTGAACTTTAGCATAAATTTATATCCATCAGGTTGGTATCATGTACCGACTCGGAAACCATAGTGTTAGTATCCGGTACTCATCGATTTAAAAAAGGTATCAGTTACTAACACAATAGCCATAGTGTTAGTATCCTTTACAGACTCGGTATATATATTATATAGTGTGAGTTAGCATTGAAGTCGTATTGTCGTTGACTTTAGATTATGTTAGCTTCACTATTACAGGTTTACACATTCGTCTAGGAGATTGTACCGTCCTATTATTCCACATTCTTCTACCAAATATATAGTGGTTAAAGGGCGTAATACCGGCTCCTACTGATGAGTCGCCAGTAAGCACGAAACGAATGTGAATGAGATTATACTTTCCGTTCATGCTGCCTTTGGTTTATCCTTCTGGTCACAACTGAACTAATTTGTTACTAGGTTCGCAAAACCTAATACATACTTGCATATATATTAGTTCTTCGCAACAAACAGTATTTAACTGTAATATATTGAATTGAATGATGTCATGCTTACCGCGAAATGTGATAACTGATATCGATGAAGGCCAGAGTGTATGGTTTAACTGGAGTAACAGGTGTTCGGAAATTGTTGTAATTCTCAATTTGGGTGAACTTTAGCATAAATTTATATCCATCAGGTTGGTATCATGTACCGACTCGGAAACCATAGTGTTAGTATCCGGTACTCATCGATTTAAAAAAGGTATCAGTTACTAACACAATAGCCATAGTGTTAGTATCCTTTACAGACTCGGTATATATATTATATAGTGTGAGTTAGCATTGAAGTCGTATTGTCGTTGACTTTAGATTATGTTAGCTTCACTATTACAGGTTTACACATTCGTCTAGGAGATTGTACCGTCCTATTATTCCACATTCTTCTACCAAATATATAGTGGTTAAAGGGCGTAATACCGGCTCCTACTGATGAGTCGCCAGTAAGCACGAAACGAATGTGAATGAGATTATACTTTCCGTTCATGCTGCCTTTGGTTTATCCTTCTGGTCACAACTGAACTAATTTGTTACTAGGTTCGCAAAACCTAATACATACTTGCATATATATTAGTTCTTCGCAACAAACAGTATTTAACTGTAATATATTGAATTGAATGATGTCATGCTTACCGCGAAATGTGATAACTGATATCGATGAAGGCCAGAGTGTATGGTTTAACTGGAGTAACAGGTGTTCGGAAATTGTTGTAATTCTCAATTTGGGTGAACTTTAGCATAAATTTATATCCATCAGGTTGGTATCATGTACCGACTCGGAAACCATAGTGTTAGTATCCGGTACTCATCGATTTAAAAAAGGTATCAGTTACTAACACAATAGCCATAGTGTTGGTATCCTTTACAGACTCGGTATATATATTATATAGTGTGAGTTAGCATTGAAGTCGTATTGTCGTTGACTTTAGATTATGTTAGCTTCACTATTACAGGTTTACACATTCGTCTAGGAGATTGTACCGTCCTATTATTCCACATTCTTCTACCAAATATATAGTGGTTAAAGGGCGTAATACCGGCTCCTACTGATGAGTCGCCAGTAAGCACGAAACGAATGTGAATGAGATTATACTTTCCGTTCATGCTGCCTTTGGTTTATCCTTCTGGTCACAACTGAACTAATTTGTTACTAGGTTCGCAAAACCTAATACATACTTGCATATATATTAGTTCTTCGCAACAAACAGTATTTAACTGTAATATATTGAATTGAATGATGTCATGCTTACCGCGAAATGTGATAACTGATATCGATGAAGGCCAGAGTGTATGGTTTAACTGGAGTAACAGGTGTTCGGAAATTGTTGTAATTCTCAATTTGGGTGAACTTTAGCATAAATTTATATCCATCAGGTTGGTATCATGTACCGACTCGGAAACCATAGTGTTAGTATCCGGTACTCATCGATTTCAAAAAAGGTATCAGTTACTAACACAATAGCCATAGTGTTAGTATCCTTTACAGACTCGGTATATATATTATATAGTGTGAGTTAGCATTGAAGTCGTATTGTCGTTGACTTTAGATTATGTTAGCTTCACTATTACAGGTTTACACATTCGTCTAGGAGATTGTACCGTCCTATTATTCCACATTCTTCTACCAAATATATAGTGGTTAAAGGGCGTAATACCGGCTCCTACTGATGAGTCGCCAGTAAGCACGAAACGAATGTGAATGAGATTATACTTTCCGTTCATGCTGCCTTTGGTTTATCCTTCTGGTCACAACTGAACTAATTTGTTACTAGGTTCGCAAAACCTAATACATACTTGCATATATATTAGTTCTTCGCAACAAACAGTATTTAACTGTAATATATTGAATTGAATGATGTCATGCTTACCGCGAAATGTGATAACTGATATCGATGAAGGCCAGAGTGTATGGTTTAACTGGAGTAACAGGTGTTCGGAAATTGTTGTAATTCTCAATTTGGGTGAACTTTAGCATAAATTTATATCCATCAGGTTGGTATCATGTACCGACTCGGAAACCATAGTGTTAGTATCCGGTACTCATCGATTTAAAAAAGGTATCAGTTACTAACACAATAGCCATAGTGTTAGTATCCTTTACAGACTCGGTATATATATTATATAGTGTGAGTTAGCATTGAAGTCGTATTGTCGTTGACTTTAGATTATGTTAGCTTCACTATTACAGGTTTACACATTCGTCTAGGAGATTGTACCGTCCTATTATTCCACATTCTTCTACCAAATATATAGTGGTTAAAGGGCGTAATACCGGCTCCTACTGATGAGTCGCCAGTAAGCACGAAACGAATGTGAATGAGATTATACTTTCCGTTCATGCTGCCTTTGGTTTATCCTTCTGGTCACAACTGAACTAATTTGTTACTAGGTTCGCAAAACCTAATACATACTTGCATATATATTAGTTCTTCGCAACAAACAGTATTTAACTGTAATATATTGAATTGAATGATGTCATGCTTACCGCGAAATGTGATAACTGATATCGATGAAGGCCAGAGTGTATGGTTTAACTGGAGTAACAGGTGTTCGGAAATTGTTGTAATTCTCAATTTGGGTGAACTTTAGCATAAATTTATATCCATCAGGTTGGTATCATGTACCGACTCGGAAACCATAGTGTTAGTATCCGGTACTCATCGATTTAAAAAAGGTATCAGTTACTAACACAATAGCCATAGTGTTAGTATCCTTTACAGACTCGGTATATATATTATATAGTGTGAGTTAGCATTGAAGTCGTATTGTCGTTGACTTTAGATTATGTTAGCTTCACTATTACAGGTTTACACATTCGTCTAGGAGATTGTACCGTCCTATTATTCCACATTCTTCTACCAAATATATAGTGGTTAAAGGGCGTAATACCGGCTCCTACTGATGAGTCGCCAGTAAGCACGAAACGAATGTGAATGAGATTATACTTTCCGTTCATGCTGCCTTTGGTTTATCCTTCTGGTCACAACTGAACTAATTTGTTACTAGGTTCGCAAAACCTAATACATACTTGCATATATATTAGTTCTTCGCAACAAACAGTATTTAACTGTAATATATTGAATTGAATGATGTCATGCTTACCGCGAAATGTGATAACTGATATCGATGAAGGCCAGAGTGTATGGTTTAACTGGAGTAACAGGTGTTCGGAAATTGTTGTAATTCTCAATTTGGGTGAACTTTAGCATAAATTTATATCCATCAGGTTGGTATCATGTACCGACTCGGAAACCATAGTGTTAGTATCCGGTACTCATCGATTTAAAAAAGGTATCAGTTACTAACACAATAGCCATAGTGTTGGTATCCTTTACAGACTCGGTATATATATTATATAGTGTGAGTTAGCATTGAAGTCGTATTGTCGTTGACTTTAGATTATGTTAGCTTCACTATTACAGGTTTACACATTCGTCTAGGAGATTGTACCGTCCTATTATTCCACATTCTTCTACCAAATATATAGTGGTTAAAGGGCGTAATACCGGCTCCTACTGATGAGTCGCCAGTAAGCACGAAACGAATGTGAATGAGATTATACTTTCCGTTCATGCTGCCTTTGGTTTATCCTTCTGGTCACAACTGAACTAATTTGTTACTAGGTTCGCAAAACCTAATACATACTTGCATATATATTAGCTCTTCGCAACAAACAGTATTTAACTGTGTTATTTGTACTTTCAGAATCCTTCTCGGATTGGTTTATCTAGTAAATGCTGCTTCATGTTCCATTTTTAGGTGCGAAATTAAGCGACCTATTATTTGCGATGTATATGTAAATCGCTTTCTTTTCTGATCTTATAAACGTGTTTTTTAATGCACCATTTACTATCTGGCGCAGTCAATTTTCAAAAAATTCATTAGATTTTATACCGATTTTCAGTTTGGAATTTTCTTCGCTTTATAAATCTGGACGGGCCAATCTTTCAGTTCTTGAAAAACGGCCGCGAACTGCTGATTATAAATATTGAAAATAAACGAAAACGCCAGTTTGGGTTATGACAAAAAGTTCTATTATATTTACCATCTGCATTTGTCTTTGTATTACTTATATGGCAGACAAGCAATCATCTTCTTCTTAATCTGACGCAAAACTGATATTTTTATTCATTGGAATTGGAAATTTAACGGCAGTATGTTTGATTGCGATCTGTTTTTATAAAACGAGGAAAATATTATTACCATACCGTATGAAGTGTTCATATTTGTATATGTCACACTTTAATGATGTATTCTCATGATAGGCTAGGGAAATCTCTGTCAGCACTGGAGGTAGGAGTTTTCCCGTTGCCATACTAGCAATCAGTTTATGAATAATTACATTGAAACGAAGCAGTGCATCTTTCATTCATAGCAATATGTAATTGCGCATAGTAATATCTTAGGAAATAAATTTGGTCGACTGATTGAAATATAATTCCAAATGTTTTTTTAAATAAAGCATTTGTGAACAAGACGTCACATCAAAAAACACCCAAATCTGATTTTTCAAACATTTAAATCTGTAATTATGTTAACAAGCTCGAATGAATTGACAGCAAAATAATTATTGTCTTTTGTTTGCGTAATGCTTCCAGTGTGCGAACTAACCATTTAACCATTTCAAGCAACGTAGAAATGACTATTGATAACATTAATCTCGTAGAATAAACATTTTTTGTATGTATTTCGTATTCGGAAAATTGTGTGCAGTATAGTGTGCGGCAGGATGGCTCAGTGGTTAGAGCACCAGATTCCGAAGCAGACGTGCCCAGGTTCGAATCCTGTCCGTGGCAAATTCTGGCCAGTACATGATGAGTTCCCAATAAGGACGAAACCGGTCTACTGGATGAGTTGCCTTTTCTACAATTTACAATTCTTAGTTAATACTGACATATGTAAGTAGTTAATGGGTCAGGTGTTTATATCAAGACCGCAATCTTGATTATAATAATTGATGATCATGATTATTGTGATCTTGATGATGAAAATGATACATATATACATGCTAACAAACATCAATAAAATATACGCACAAATACACATGCTCACGTAGAATAATGCGTATACATGAACTACATAAATATCGTTGGCTGCAGGATATTACCTGAAGACAATACAAAAATAACTCGTCGGCGACATTTATCCAGTTTCAAGCGATATGTTATAATTTACTTATAGTTAACGTAATATCGTACTAAATTAGTTTGTTTTCATTTTTCTTAATATAAGCGTTTTATTCAAAATGAAATGTAATTCCAACAACGCTAATTAAATTCTTCTACCAAATCATAATTTTTGATATCTTTTGGAAATAAATGTAAATGTTATATATAATCTAATAAGTAGTAAGATAGTTTAAATGAAAATAATTTGATATGCGTTTTCTATTAATGTCTGAATTGTGTAAATAAATAACTGTTTGTAGCTTTCGCCACATATACACATATAAGCAATACAATAAAACAATAATTGATTGCGCGGGTGGTGGTATCAATTCTTTAAATCAAGTTTGCGAGCTAGAAGTAAACACCAATCCCATTTTATTTAACCAGTCGTCGAACAACATAACAAAACTACCGCCAGCCGCAACGCACTGACGCGTTTCGACCTTCCCCTTGTTCATCATCAGAGTACGACGGCAAACTGACTATCGAGGATGAAGCCGCATTGAATATATATGGTCGATTTAGATTATGCGGCTCACCTCTAGCAGTCTCCCATACATTGAACTTGACTGGAAATGTCGGCTGCACAATTTCTATGCAGTCACGACCATAAACTGTTTGTAGCTTTCGCCACATATACACATATAAGCAATACAATAAAACAATAATTGATTGCGCGGGTGGTGGTAAGAATTCTTTAAATCAAGGTTGCGAGCTTGAAGTAAACACCATCCCATTTAATTTAACCAGTCGTCGAACAACATAACAAAACTACCGCCAGCCGCAACGCACTGACGCGTTTAGACCTTCCTTGTTCATCATCAGAGTACGACGGCAAATTGACTATCGAGGA
Organism: Eudiplozoon nipponicum; assembly: GCA_029291075.1. Classification (NCBI taxonomy): domain Eukaryota; kingdom Metazoa; phylum Platyhelminthes; class Monogenea; order Mazocraeidea; family Diplozoidae; genus Eudiplozoon; species Eudiplozoon nipponicum. The sequence goes on along the minus strand of JAQBSW010002560.1, from coordinate 92,486 downwards.
TCAAACCGCATTGAATATATATGGAAGTCAAATTTAGATATGAGGCTCTCACCTCTAGCAGTCTCGCATACATTGAACTTGACTGGAAATGTCGGCTGCACAATTTCTATGCAGTCAGGACCATAAACTGTTTGTAGCTTTCGCCACATATACACATATAAGCAATACAATAAAACAATAATTAATTGCGCGGATGGTGGTAACTATTCTTTAAATCAAGTTTGCGAGCTTGAAGTAAACACCAATTCCATTTTATTTAACCAGTCGTCGAACAATAAGGTTGTCACCTTGCGCAACTAGGTGAAACGATCAATTATACTGGGAAAAATAGCACTTGTATATGTAACAGTGAACAATGTGCACAAATGGCTAACTCTCAAGCTATCAAAACATTAATGACAAGATCTCAGACATCACTTTGCACTACTGCGAGAATGACCTTTACATGCAAACACGCATACACACAAACACAAACGCATACACACTCACCAACTAGTCAAAACAAGAAACAGCAGTAAAAAAGAGTCAGATTTGTTACCAGAAGCATAATCAAATGAAAACCCAAAATGTATAAATATGTATGATTGTATAAGAGATGATTAGTATTCACGAAATAAATGGCCTTTATCCACTTCGTTATTTGTGTTTTCCTAATTATAAGAATATATATATATATATATATATATATATATATATATATATATATATATATATATATATATATATATATATATATATATATATATATATATATATATATATTCTTTTGAAATGCGAGCTTTAATAAAATTCATTGTACCCTTTTTATGTGCAAAAACAAAAAGAAATTTTATCAGATATAAGAAAATTTTCTTTCGCATGGTCTTCTCAAATATCTACTCATGAACATATCTTTATATATAAATTGGAAAGCAAAACAAGATAGAAATACGTGAAAAAAGCGAGTGTGAAAAATAGAAACCAATCAAAGGTTCAAGGCTACACTAGTTGATCAGGCTTCACACTTGAAATCGTCTAAATTGGCAGAGCAGCATGCGTTGACACAGCAGCATCTAAATGCACTTAGAAATATTAGCAGAAATGCAGACATCAAAATACTACGCGCTGATAAAGGAAAGAGCGCAGTTATAATGGACAAATCTGAATACGTACAAAAGATGGAAAACGTGTTAAATGACAATACAAAATTCACACGTCTAGAAGATAAATCAGATGAAATAGACAAGGTGGAGCGCAAAGTAATTAATGAAATTAAGATTTTGACAGATGCCGGCTTTATTGATGAGGCCACTGCACAGAAGCTCAAGCCAGTTGGATCATTTACACCAATAATGTACGGATTACCAAAAACGCATAAAAGAGGTTGTCCCATGAGGCCAATTTTATGAATGGTAAATTCTCCGTTTCATGTACTAGCTAAATGGCTAGTTCGTTTACTTGAACCATTACGTAAACTACTAGGTAATCATTCGGTTGCCGATTCGTTTGAGTTTGTAAACAAAATTCAAGATATAAATGTTAAAACAAGATTATGGTATCTTTTTATGTTACGTCTTTGTTTACAAATGTTCCAATTGATGAAACCATTGACATTATAGTCAAAGCGGTAGAACACGATATATTACCATCGCCGGTGCCAGGTCAAACTCTACGCAAGCTTATCTTATTATGCACGAAAGACGTACGATTTCGTTTTAATGGAAACATCTACAAACAGACTGATGGTATCGCAATGGGAAGCCCCTTATCTCCAGTGTTGGCTGAGATTTTTCTAGGGCACCTAGAAAATACATCATTAAAGAGTGACATAAGTAAATGTGCTCAATATATACGGTACGTGGATGATATATTTCTTGTACTTTAAAACAGGTCGCAATCACGAACATTGCTTCAAAGTTTCAACAAAGCACATAAGAATATCGGTTTCACGTCAGAGCACGAGAAAGATGACTGTCTGCCTTTCCTAGATGTACTATTAAAGAAAGAAACTAATGGTAAATTAAACAGAACAATTTACCATAAACCAACATGGTCTGCACAGTATTTACATTACAGCAGTTTTGTGCCATTTCAATATAAATTATCAACAGTTCGTGGTTGCTTCTCAAGAATTGACAGGTTGGTTAGTCAAGATTCTAAAGAAAATGAATATAATAAGGCAATTAACGATTTAATGTCTAATGGCTATCCCAGACAATTAATTGAATCAATTATTAAAAGGGAGTTAACCAGAAACAGACGTACTATGGGCCAGAAAAGAAAACCGTCTACCTAAACATCCCATTTAAGGGGGATGCAGTTTCCCGAATGGCACAAAAGAAAGTTGAAGCAGCATTGACACGCACATTTAATGCAGCCAAACTACGAGTGTTATTTAGGGTAACACACTTGCCTTTACCAGCAATCAAAGAGAAACAGCCGTTAATGTTGATATCAAATATTATTTACCAATATACATGCGCAAGTTGTCGATCAACTTACGTAGGCCGATCGACCAGACGGTTAATCACTCGAATGAGAGGACATTGTAACTTAAACGCCTGTTTTAAATGAAATGGTGAATACACGTCTGCTATTGCGCAACACATCATCGAAACAACGCACGTATGTTCTCCAGACGTAGCATTCAAAGTAATTACTAAATGCAGAAACAAACGGGAGCTAGCCACATACGAAGCCTTATGGATAAACAAATTGCAGCCGGATTTATGTAAGCAGAAGAAGCACGTACAAGCATTGAGTTTGAACTGGATGTGACGCAAGCAATTTGATTGGTTTCTATTTTTCCCACTCGCTTTTTTCACGTATTTCTATCTTGTTTTGCTTTCCAATTTATATATAAAGATATGTTCATGAGTAGATATTTGAGAAGACCATGCGAAAGAAAATTTTCTTATATCGGATAAAATTTCTTTTTGTTTTTGCACATAAAAAGGGTACAATGAATTTTATTAAAGCTCGCATTTCAAAAGAATCATTAATAAATATTATTCCATGGACTACGTTGTTGTGTTCTCATATTTTAAAAAAATGATGAAACTTGTATCGACAAATTTTATAAAGCATCCTGGTTACCCTATTCCATGAAATATTATTAATGCGTATATATCCGATTCGTGAAGACAGTGAATGTGTGGAACGCGTGGTGTATTATAAAAATTGTCTATGTGAGGAAATAATCCTAACATACGTGATTAAGCGTTGGAAATGTACCAATCAGAATCAATCAGAGAATATTCATCGCCGCATTCTAGAAAATGTCATCGCAAGGAGAGGAAGTAAAAGCGGATAGCTAAAAAATTAAATGTCTATCTATAGAGTCGAAACTACAGATGATAGAAGATGAAATTCGAATTAATCTTTTAAAGGAGGTGATATGGATTACAGAAGGTGCAAGGAAGAGAGTGATAAAAAAACTAGCGCGTAATGCAGTACAATGTTCTAAGGTAAAATATTTCCTGAGAATCCAAGTAAAGTTATTTTTAATTAAACTGACGTCAAATTAACGAAACAAAAAAAAGTTCTCTCTCTAGGGCCGAAATACTGTATAACAAAAAGTAGAATTTGCGAACATAATGAAATACATATGCAGGTATCAATTTAATGCTTTTTTGAAGATGCTACAAAACAAAATTCAACGAAATACTACGATGTCGCACACTTTAAACCTGACCTCCGTAGTGCATATGGCCAATATTTGCGCACATTCAAATTCAATAAACTGGTCACTGAAAGGCATCTGGAGAAACTAAATGAGCCACAACGAAACAATCAAATCAGACTCATGAAGCCAGACAAAGGGACAGGCGTGGTTTAATGAACTCTACGGAATATAGTTACAAATTCTGAGCGAGAAAAACCATATTTAAACGCGAAGAAGTACAACGTCATACTACAATAAAAGTAGAAAATTCGATAACTAAGATTCTAAACAGAATTATTTCGCAGGTCGAAGCTAAAAAAGAAACCAACATAGAGCAAAAACATTCATTTATTTCAGAATGTAAAAATAAAAAGGCAGTATGTCCAACGCAACAGATATTATATGGGTTGACTAAGGTAATCAAAATGACCAACAATGACAGACATCCTCATTTCAGACCAATTTTATCTATGGTGAATTCACCGCAGCACGGGGCAGCCAGATTATTATGCCTGATTATAAAACCCACTATGAAAGGAAGAATGGAGCACGTGGTAGAGGATTTTTTTCAATTTGTGGAAAAATCGCGACTTAAATTTAAAAGAAATAAAAATGTTGTCCTTCGATATAAAGTCCCGCTTTACTAGTATACCAATAAATAAAATTATCAATATCCTGTGTGTATATATATATATATATATATATATATATATATATATATATATATATATATATATGCAGCGGAATCGCGGATAAAATTGGACGAAATAAAATAACTACGTTTATTATGTACATCCAAAGTAAAATTTGTATTCCAAGGAGTCGTTTACAAACAATTTGACGGCATAGGTATGGATAATCCTCTTGGACCAGTATTGGCAGTTATATAAATACATCATTTGGAAACAACTAGATTAAAACCATTTATTAATGAAGCTCATTCTTACGTACGCTACGTTGACGATACTTACATTGCCGTTGAAAAGGATGAATATACAAATGCACTGATACATAACATAAACAAGGTAGACCAAGCGATCAAGTTTACAATAGAAGAAGAACAAGACGGATATTTATCTTCTCTAAATGGAAAAATAACTAGAGATGAAGAAGGTCAGTTCCCAACAAATCAAGCTAGGCTGGGCAGTATATCAATTATTTCACTAGTGTGCCAAGGGCCTTTTAATCAATTTGGATACACGAATACGCAGGATTTATTTACCGAACAACATTGAATTACAGCTAAATTTGCTTCGCGGAGCGTTGAGAGATAAAGGTTAACCCGACTGGTTTATCGAATATAATTTGAGGCAAAGCAACAAAATCAAGACCAATTTGGAGGAAAAAAATACCACAGAGATTAACGCTTAGTGTTCCCTTTGGAGGTGATCTTCCAGCTGAGACATCCAAAGAAAACTAATTCGAGCGACTAAAGCACAGTTTCCAACAATAAAAGTGAGAGTTACTTTCAACACACCAAAACAGATGCGCAAAAATGAAAAGGATAGCCTCTCTGTAGCGCCAATACCTTTGGCTCTATACAAATTTAAATGTACCTGCAACGCTCAGTACATCGGCAGATGAAAAAGGGGCTTGAAGCTAGAATAAATCAGCATCTTACTCAAAAACTATTAAAGACGGGTGCAGCTCCTGCACAAATATCAGCAATTTGCGAACATGTACTACTCACAGGTCATGCTGTTACTAGTAACAATTTTTCAGTTCTGTACAAAGCAAATAGAAAAAATGCTTCTGGCTTCTAAAGATATTACAATTAATAAGCTGAACCCCTACATAAACGTGCAGAAAATAATTCAAGAAGAAATTAAATTGGACTGGAACAAAGACATAACTGACAGGCCTTCAAAATTATCCTACGTTCCGCAAAATATGACACACCCAGCAATTACGTACGCACTTACAATGAAAGCGACGTCACACTACATGACATTACCCAAAAGGAGTGGTATAAATTGCGCAAAACAAAGACTGACATAACGAAGAGGGGATTGGTTACGAAAAATGTACAGTTGGGTTTGGATGAACGAATATATTAAGGAATCCAGAATAATGGCTGTAGATACTGGCAGAATTACCATTTATTATTAAGTGTTGTGTTCTCATATTTTTTTAAATGGTGAAACTTGTAACGATATATATATATATATATATATATATATATATATATATATATATATAAACTAAGCATTGCATATAGAAGCAGAAGCAATTCATTCGTCTCTAATAGGTACTTTTCAATTACTATTCATAATTTTGCCACCAACGGAACTCGAATCGTTGAAATTTGCCACCCTGCCACACATTTCACAAATTTTAATTAATATAACAATTTTTAGTTAGGTTGGTCTTTTGTTGAGTCGAAGCTTTCGTGGAATCTCAACCCGAAGTTCCAATTACCTTTTCCAAATATATAATTATAAGGCACACGTGAAGCCACCGTGGAAATTGGTGCAGTACTGAAAAATGTAAAAATTAAACAATTATTGATAGCACGCGCACTAATAACATTTGATTAAATGGAGTTTGCGAGGTTGATGTAAGCATCTAACTAGTTATGCGTATATTTGTCAATTTACACTGGTCAACCGGATGAATTGCATTTGCCACCATTTATAATGCCCATAGTTTGCTTACACATATACATACATTCGGATGTATACATATGATTATGTATATTCATATATATATATATATATATATATATATATATATATATATATATATATATATATAATTTGTAAACAAAGTAAGCCACAGGTTAAAACAGAATGTTCAGAATTCAAAAACATAAAAAATTAAGAAACTTATGTTCCATAAGATTATAAAATACGCTTTTTAAGATTTCACAATAAATAAAACATTATCTGATTGATAATATTAACAAATACAATTTAGTGTTAGACTATTAAGCCCAGATACTATGTGGATCTATTCTACCATCCCGGTGCAAACAGCATTTGGTTCATTAAACGTATTCTATTTTGGATCCCGGATGCAACATAAGAAATTTAAGAAGTATTGTAGAGATATTATATGCATTTGTGTCCTTTACACAATTTATATTCAGAAAAATTTTCTATGTACATGTTAAATGTGTCCCTGAATATGTCCCGGTCGCAAGCACATGCGTGCATTATTTTAAAAACAGGTTTGAAGAAAGAAACACTCAATCACAACTTGTTTGTTAGATTTATGGATGACATTTTCATAATTTAGATTCACGGGAATAGCATGTTCGAGAAATGTTTTGATTTAGATAATTAACAAGGAGAAATACAATTTTTAATTGAAAAGAACGATAAGATGTACTATCACTCCTTAATGTAAAACTGAAGATGAATTGTCAATTTTAAGAAAAGATACTTAATTAAGTATATCACTAAACTTCTTTTCTAACCACACGTATATAATGAAAATATTGAATTAAACAATCTATGATATAAACAAGTTTATAAATAGTATAATTGTAATACAGAGATATTGTAACGGAGCGACTGAAAGTACGAATGTTTATCGGATTAATTTAACAGAAAAGACTACGAAGAAGACGTAAATACGTTTTGGCTGTAAAATGCATCAGGAAAATCCTAAAACTGAATTACAAAAACATAGCATTATGATATCTAAATTAACAGTCCTATTTAAATCAGTGTTGTGATCTAGGAATTACAACCAGTCCCGCAATATACACATATTTTTAGCTATAAATTAAGAATTCTATAATGTAAAAAGCAATTCATCCAGTAGAATGGTTCTTTTTTCATTTCTAGGAACTCTACACATACCATCCATCATTTTCCGTCCGTCTTTGTGTCTGTTATTCTAACCACTGAGCTACACTGCCGCACGCTACACACAATTTTCACGTAAAACTAACGAATTTATTTTGGTCAGTTTTTCCTTTAGGTGGAGTCTATAAGGCATATTTTTAGACCTAATGTTCCAATTAACCATCCAAAATCTTTCATTAGAGAACAGACACCAGGCTACCTCGGGATGCAGTTGTGAACGGAACATTAATATAATTAAACGATCATTGGTTGAGCGAGCAGTGATTAAGATGATTTAAATTAGGGTTGCGATCTTGATGCAATCACCGGTCCCATTGTATTTAAATTTGTCCGTCTACTCTAAGCATTGTTTAATGTAAAAATGGAAACAGAAAGCAGACGGTTTTCGTTTTAATTTGAAACTCATCACGTATTCTCCAGAATGTGCCGCAGACTGGGCCCCAACCTACGAAAACATGTCATTGAATCAGTTTCTCTAACCACTAAGACACCTCGCCACAAGCTTCAAACACTTAGCAATTATATACTAAATCATTTGTCTTGGTTAGCCTTTTATTTAGGTGGGGCATATGTGGCATCTATTTAGAAATAAAGTTAAAATCAATGTTTGTTTAATTATATAATATTTCAATTCAATAACACTTCCCTAAGTAGCGTGATGTCTGTTCTATAATGACAGATTACGGGTGTTTTGTTGGAACTTGAGGTCTAAAGAGAAGTCATATAGGAAAGGCTAACAAAGAAACATAAGTTATTTTACAAGTTAAAATTGTGTGTAGTATACGGCTTGGTGGCTCAATGATTAGAGCACTAGATTCCAAAGAAGACATGCCCAGGTTCGTGCCCTATCCACGACAAACTCTGTACAGTTCGTGATGAGTTCCGAATAAGGACAAACCGGATCTATTGGATGTATTGCCTTTTCCAAACTAAACAATACTCAGTTCATACTGACAATTATGTGTAAATAATTGGTCAGGTTTTTATATCAAGATCGTATATTTGATTAAAAGTAATTGTTATCACGCCAGCACAACCAAAGTTAGTTTAATAATATAAATTTTCATTTCAATACCACTTCCCCATGTAACGTTGTATCTGTTCTATAATGACAGATTGACGATGATTAGTTGGAACTTTAGGGCTCAATGGATGCTTGATATGCTCTAACTAAAGAAAAGGCTAACCAAGAAACTTTAGTAAGTTAACAACTGAAAAGTGTGTGCACCAGGCAAAGCATGAAAATGAATTTCAAAAATAAAGTATCATGGCATCGAAATTATCAGCAATATTTTAATCAAGGTTGCGAAATTTTTGTAAAAACTAGTCCCATTATATACATATGTATTTTGAGTATAAAATAAGAATGTTATACTGTAAAAAAGCAATTCATCAGGTAGACGGTTTGTGTTCGTATTTAGAACTCGTCACGTTCTATCCAGAATGTGCCGTGGACAGTGCTCGAACTTGGACACGTTTTTCTTTGAATCTGTAACTCTAATCACTAAGCTACTCCGCCGCGAGCTACAAACAATTAGCAGTTATAGAAGATAAACGAGCCCAAGAGTGCTTCTTATTTGTGCTCAAGAAATATCTACCCAGTATCCCCTGAAATTCAACGCTAATTTGAATCCATATCTCAGATCATGCTAAATGGGGCCCTAATAAAATTCGTACATTCTTTCGATTAACACGGTCCTCTGATGGCGCAGGACGAATCGGCTTCTGGCCAGATTTCCAAACGTATTATTCTTGCAATACCTGTTTTTGGCAAGTTATGAAAACCATTCTGGCATCGCCCAAGGTTTTCACATCAAGCATAATGTCGATCCCACTTTATTGCATAAATTCCATACACTCTGGCTTTGAACGATAACAGTTATCCCATTTCGCGGTAATCATGACATCATTCGATTTAATATATAAAAGATAGATAGTTTTTGTGGCGGAGAAATAATATATATGCAATTGTGTATTAGGTGTTGCGAACCTAGTGATATATTAGATCAAATATGACCAAAATGATAAACAAATCAGCATTTGCGGAACCTATAGTTTCAACTCTTTCTGGTCGAGCTACCGAGGCAACTCAGATGGATGGATGATACCATTAATTGCTCTTTTGTTAACTTAATAACGCCGTATTCTTCCTTTATAACTATAAGACAATTGAATAGAGCAAAATTCCAAAAGATCTAGCGGAAAAGTGGACCTGGTTATTTTTTCAATATAGGCATATATTTCTTTGGAAACCAGCGGACTGGAGATCTAAATTCCCAGAAATGACCGCGTAAATTAAACGCGTATCTCATTCACTCTGACTTCATTAAAGATATAAGTTGTGATCATTGCGTATCAGAGAATGAGAAGAACATTTTTTGAAAGACTAGTAAGAGTATAACATGAGAATCATGAGTTTCTTCCTAACTATCTTAAAATAATCAAAGAAGCATCAAACTCTTCCACATTAATGAATTAAGTCATTTTAGTATCAAATCCTCCTTCTGTTCTATCCTAGTTAGTTTCAAAACAATTACTGCAGTCCCCGATTCTACTTATAAAATTGTTAAAATAGTAAATAAAACACACGTCTCAAACAGAGAAAGAGACTACTTTGTCTTACTTGAAAACCCGTTAGACAATAATTTAAGAATCAGTAATAAAATAATTAAAATGTTAGGTTGTAAGTTAAAATTAACACAAAACATTCGCATGTCTACCGCAGTCTTTCTTTCTTTCTCCGAAAATCTATATCAACAACCAATGGAGAAATCGCTCAATTAATGTACACAAACACACACACACAAATACACACGCACCATTTTTCCATAGTACAAAGTTGAAATATTAAAATCAAATGTAAACGCCCCGGCTTCAAGTAAATGCCGTACGATGTTACAAACTCGGTTAAGGTGCTCTGAATAGAGATTAGTTACTGATATGGGGGCCCTTAAGAGGGCCTGGTAATGCGTTCGCTTGAAGTCTTCAGAGTTGAAGATGTCCAAGAGCCTTGGGTGGACTCTGGTTGAGTTTTCGCTCCCGTGGTTGAGCTGTAATCGCGTTGTGGATGGTGTCCTGCAGGTCCTGCACTCAATTGGCTCGTCTCTCCGGTATCCCGCATCAAGATGAGTCACGGATGTAGTTAGTTGTTGGTGAAACTATCAAATCACCAGCGTAGGTATTGACAGCCGACAGAGCGCACACGTATTGACAGCCGACAGAACGCACACGCGTGAAGCAGGTAGAAGGCAAATGCCACAACTGACTTGCATGGTAAATTACCGTGCTTAAATAGCATGCAATATGTGTACTTGCATACTATTGGTTAAGCGTGGTTAAACGTGGTTAAACGGCAATTTGCTTTTTTCTCATTGGTGCAACGTAAATAAATTTGAATTTAATTTACGCAATATGTCGGCGATTGATTTGTGTCGTTACAACACTTTCCTCTCTGAAAAAAAGAAAAAAATTCCTCTCTGCGAGGCTAGATAAGAAATGCATGACAGAGTTCGAACCAAGTTAAGCAAAAATATGATGAACCATAAGTGCTGGGCTTAAATATGCTTGTTGGTTTCTTCAACAATGATATGATGCCAGGTAACCACTAGGAATTGCTACACAAATTGTTAGCTCTAGTGGACGGTCATAGCACGTGAGGCAAAATAGAGCAGTGTAAGTTTTTGGAGCCGCAGCGTGAAGATTTCGAGGTAAATCGCCTCTGAATTTGCCAGGTTTAAGTTAAAACCTAAGCAGGTTGGATCGTTGTCAATGTGTTTGTATACGACCAAAGGAGCTAGAGTGCTCGACGTTGTGGTCATGACATTTGTAGAGTGGTCTTTGTGAAATAGATAAAGTTGAGATATGCATTGAAAGTGGCCTGTACCATGATATGAAGCTGATCACTACTTAGTGTTGCTACACGAAAGCGTTAGCTCTAAGTAGCTGGTCATACCAAAATAGGCAGTGTAATGTCATGTGTGAGAAATACATTATAATGTAAAAATATATACATTAAAATCAAAGGTAATTGCATAAAAATATGTACACGAACATTGCCTCAGAGATGGCATAATACCAAAGAACTGTTCAAAAATGCTACACAATTGTTAGCTAAGAACAGCTGGTTATGCCACGTGAGACAAATACGAAAATTAACGTAAGGTTAAAAAAATTTTATAGTTAAATGTTAATGTTTAAAAAAATTAATTACGCGTTATACAAAGCAGGTTCAGATTGTGGGCAGACGGAGCCTGAGACGTGTGTAGAAGGTTGAACGCTCTCAGGATCAGGTGGTTCGATAAACGGTTTTAACCTGACTATGCTTACTGATGTCGGTGTAGCGCCTTGCATAATGATGAAGTATTTTGGCTGTTTTAGTAAAATCGGGTAAGGACCGCGATACTTGGGTTGTAGTGGTGCAACAGCATTATTGTTGCGAACGAGTACTCTCTTGCAGCTGTGGAGCTGTGGGTGAACGAAGACTGGACGAGGCGTGTGTCTCGGCTGCTGTTCGGACATGTTACCGAAATGAAGTCGAAGGCGGGTAGCTTCGTTTTGTGGGTCATCTTGTGCCGGTAGTAGACGTGGGAGCTGACTAGGCAGGCGTAGATCCATGCCATACAAGAGTTGTGACGCAGACGTTTTAATGGATTCTCGAGTACGAGAACGCATGGCCAGCAGAACTAAAGGTAGTGCATCGACCCAGTTGCCATTAATGGACGAGGATGCTAAAGCTGCTTTGAGTTCCCTATGCATTCTCTCTACCATGCCATTAGCTTGGGGATGGTAGGCAGTCGTCTGGCGTAAGATGCATCCCATGTACCGCAAGGTGGTTTTGAAACGATCAGATGAGAAGCAAGTGCCTCTGTCCGTGATGACCTCATTGGGAACACCGTAATTGGATATCCATGCAGAGATAAAACCGTTAGTTACTTCGTCTGCAGAAATGGTGCCAAGAGGTAATGCCGCAGGCCACCGTGTAAATCTATCGATCATAGTTAGAAGGTAGCTGAAACCTTGAACCTTTGTCAGATGAACTATGTCGATGTGGACGATGGCTAGGCGAGAAGTAGACCGAAAATGTTGCAACTTAGAACGAGTGTGTCGTGTGATCTTGTTTTTCTGACAAATTGCACACTCTGAGACCCATCGTTTAACATTCTGCCTAAGTCTGTGACCCCAGAAACGATCTGTAAGAAGTCGGACAGTCGCTTGGCTTCCTGGGTGAGAAATTGAGTGAATTGAATCGAAAACCTTCCTCTGAAGGCTGGTCGGCAGAACTGGCTTGTTGGGCTGCGTACCCGTGAAGTAAACAATTGGTAAGCCTTCCCACAGACGGCATATGAACTTGGTTGGGTGACGGGCTATTGATCTTTGAATGTGAATGTCACCGCATTGTTCAGTTCGCAGGAGAGTTGGCGTTAGTGCAGGTTCACTGAGTGCCACGGAGTTGACAGTGAATGGTGACGGCGAAGGTGGTTGTAGAGAGACGTCTGGCCTGGACAGGGCATCTGCAATGAAGTTCTGTTTGCCCTTGACGTGAAAGACGTCAAATTGCCATTCGCTTAGACGAGAAAGCTGTCTTTCCACTCTGGCAGGGTACTTGGCGATAGATGAAGTTGCGTTTCGAAGTGCGCTAACTAGTGGTGCATGATCTGTGAAAACAACAAATCTGCTACTGCCAATGATGCTGATAAAATGGCGCACTGCGTCGTGGATGGCGAGAAGTTCTCGGCCGAAAGTGTCGTACCTCGTTTCTACTGGTTGGAGAGTACGCGAGTAGAAACTGATAGGCTTCCGAACTCCGTCGATCTCTTGTTCCAAAGTGGCTCCAATAGCGAATTCAGAAGCATCTGTCGTGAGTAGAAATGGCTTTTCGAAATCTGGATTCGTTAGCATTGTGGCATTTGCTAACGAGTTGATGGCAAGTCGAAGTAATTCCTCGTCTTCGGATGACCAAGCAATGATGGAATTCTTGCTAAGTCCTTTTCGGTTCCGCAGGTGCCTGCACAAAGGATAAAGTTGTTTTGAAAGGCCTGGAAGGAACTTGCGATAATAGTTTAGTACTCCCAGGATTTTCTGCAAATCGCTCAAAGTCCTTGGTGACTTGATATTCTTGATTGAATTCGTCTTTGACGGCAACGGTTGAATACCTTGGGCCGTGATACGATGCCCTAAGAAGTCGACGGATGAAGTTGCAATCTGCGTCTTGTCACAGTTGATCTTGAGTCCGTGGTTGGATAAGCGTGAGAGGACATTTCGTAGATGTTTCGCATGAGATTCTAGATCTGGACTGAATACCATAATGTCATCGAGATATGACATACAATAAGCAGAGTCGTCGCGAAGTATGTTGTCCATGAATCTTTGAAATGTCTGTGTAGCACACTTAAGTCCAAAAGGCATGTAAAGATATTCAAAAAGGCCAAATGGAGTGATGACAGCAGTTTTCTCGATATCCTCTGGTGCTACCGGTATGTGATGGTACGCTTGTCTGAGGTCAATCACTGAGAAGAAATTGCTGCCGTTGAGTTTCTCAAGTAATGTGTTGATATTTGGAATAGGATATGCATCAGATTTTGTCACTGAATTTAGCTTACGGTAGTCTCCACAGGCTCTGTACGATCCGTTTGATTTTGAGACTAAGTGCAGTGGTGACGCCCATGAACTTTTCGATGGTCTGATGATTCCCTCTTCCAAAAGCCTTGAGAATTCTTCTTGTGCAGCTTTCAGCTTAGCAGGAGCCAGTGGTCGCTTCTTGAGTGCAATAGGTTGTCCTTCTGTGACGATATGATGCATCGTGTTGGAGACTCGCAGATCGGATTTGTTAAGATCGAAAAGCGATTTGTATTTTCGAAGAGCTGCTGATATCTCTGCTGAATGATGCACTGGGGTTGGCTGAATGACCTGTAACTCCAAACGCTCGGAGGCAAGTGTCCAAAAGCTTTGTTCAAGTCCGGTGGAGGGGTCGATGATCTTTTGATTGGCAAGATCAACAATGAGCCGAAATTTTAGAAGGAAATCAAGGCCTATTATATTATGTGAGACCTTGGCAATGATGAAGTTGTGGGAAAATTCACGTCGTAGACCTATGTTGAGTGTGCGGTATTGGCAGCCATAAGTTGGTATGGGCTCGCCTGTAGCTGTTGCGAGAAGAACGCCTAGCGACATCTCGGCCATTGAATCACCTTTGAGAACTGCGACTGCCGCACCTGTGTCTACGATGTACTCTTCGCCAGTTTTGAAATCAAGAAGGTGCAGAAGTTCGTTTGGCTGTTTGGCCGGGTCATGCAAACAAGTAGGCTGGTGATTGCGACCGGCATTGTCTGTTTGGTTCTCTATGTGAAAAATTCGGCGTGGACGAAAAGAGTCGACAGGGATGTCGGATTGTAGTTGGCTTCTTCCCTGTAGCGCCGTTGATGCCGTTGATGTGCAGAAAGTACGGTCTTCTACTTCCTGCGCCAGACGTTTCCCGATACTGATGCACCCTTGTGCCTGCGGTCTGTTGTCCTCTCCGTCAGCTGTGGAAATTGACACTCATTCGGAAATTCTTCGGAACGACAAAGACAAACTTGGCAAGCATAAAAAACTTCTGGTGGTTATAACACCAGTTCTTTGGGGCATATTTATTAAATGATTGCGGAGATCTCGATCGCCGCCTACCATTATAATTTGACTTGGAAACGAATTTTGGTCGAGCATTCACATGATTTATCTCCGATTTGGTAATGGCCAATCCTTCTAGAACTTTGGCCATGTTCGCCACTGTTCTCTCTAAGGAGGAGATTCTATCATCTTGCGGGGGTGAAGAAAAGGATGATGGATTCACTTTGGGTTCCAAAACCCTATATTCTAACTCACATCTCTCAGATAAGTCATCTATAGAGAGAGTGTTGGGGAGCTGTCTGGCAAAGAGTTTTAATGTTTGGGGAAGATTGTTAATAAAAACAACCTTAGCCTCATGGTCAGAAATGTTGGTTTTATACCAACGTTTCCGTAATTCCCTCAGTATTTCTATGGGGCCAAGATTTGGCATATCTAACTGCGCATATTTGTTTATTATCTGCTCAGTTTCAGTGGGTCCAAGCAAGGATTCTACCTCGTTTTGTAGGCCCAAAATGGGATTAGGTAGCTTCCTAATGGCCTCAAGCTTAGGATAAATCCGTCGCTGCAATTCAGAAGGTAGTTTACCAAAAACCTTTGACAGTTTTGATGACTGTCATAATCAGGAAACGGGGAGAAAGCGGAGTCTACGCGCATAAAAAATAACTCACTATCTCCATCTCAAACAGGAACATCAATATCTAAAATTGGACCTGACATTTTAACAATCTTACGGGATCTTAAAAGCATAAATTTATAAGCAATATGAAAATGTATATATAAATGTATAAATATATAACGAAACGCTTACCCACAAACAGCTTCCACTGTTGCTTGATATTGTCCAGTACAAAAGGAAAAAACGAACAGAGGCCCCGTTGGCCTTTGATGACAATGTATTATTATTTCAACACAGAACAGCGTCACTCCTTCCAAAAATTGAAATTGTCCTGTAGGGAAGACGAACAGAGGCCCCGTTGGCCTTTAGTGCCAATGAATTATTATTTTCAACAGCAAGAATAACACACTGCTTCCAAAATTTGAAATTTTCCTTTAGGGAAGACGAACAGAGGCCCCGTTGGCCTTTAGTGCCAATGAATTATTATTATGCTCACACCACAAATTCACGAATATATGCCCAACAAAATTCCCAGAAAAAAAAGGATCAGGGTAAAGAAAACGCAAATGTTAGTCGATTTATCCCAAACAAATGAAGAAGAAAGTCAATTTATTTATACCCAAAAAAAAAATCAGATAAATAATCAATATCCTGGCGCGGTCGCCAATTTTGTAAACGCCCCGGCTTCAAGTAAATGCCGTACGACGTTACAAACTCGGTTAAGGTGCTCTGAATAGAGATTAGTTACTGATATGGGGGCCCTTAAGAGGGCCGGGTAATACGTTCGCTTGAAGTCTTCAGAGTTGAAGATGTCCTAGAGCCTTGGGTGGACTCTGGTTGAGTTTTTGCTCCCGTGGTTGAGCTGTGATCGCGTTGTGTATGGTGTCCTGCAGGTCCTGCACTCAATTGGCTCGTCTCTCCGGTATCCCGCATCAAGATGAGTAGGTATTGACAGCCGACAGAGCGCACACGTATTGACAGCCGACAGAACGCACACGCGTGAAGCAGGTAGAAGGCAAATGCCACAACTGACTTGCATGGTAAATTACCATGCTTAAATAGCATGCAATATGTGTACTTGCATACTATTGGTTAAGCGTGGTTAAACGTGGTTAAACGGCAATTTGCTTTTTTCTCATTGGTGCAACGTAAATAAATTTGAATTTAATTTACGCAATATGTCGGCGATTGATTTGTGTCGTTACACAAGCTACTATTTTTACCGCTTATATCATGGGTGTTCAAAATAGAGTACAAATTTGCATTAACACTTTTGTTATCCAATATCAAACGCTATCATTTCTTTGTTTGATTACTTTGTAACGACACAAATCAATCGCCGACATATTGCGTAAATTAAATTCAAATTTATTTACGTTGCACCAATGAGAAAAAAGTGAAATTGCCGTTTAACCACGTTTAACCAATAGTGTGCAAGTAGACATATTGCATGCTATTTAAGCACGGTAATTTACCATGCAAGTCAGTTGTGGCATTTGCATTCTACCTGCTTCACGCGTGTGCGTTCTGTCGGCTGTCAATACCTACGCTGGTGATTTGATAGTTTCACCAACAACTAACTACATCCGTGACTCATCTTGTTGCGGTATACCGGAGAGACGAGCCAATTGAGTGCAGAACCTGCAGGAGGCCATCCACATCGTGAGTACAGCTCAACCACGGGAGCGACAACTCAACCAGAGTCCACCCAAGGCTCTAGGACATCTTCAACCTCTGAAGACTTCAAGAGAACGCATTACCAGGCCCTCTTAAGGGCCCCCATATCAGTAACTAATCTCTATTCAGAGCACCTTAACCGAGTTTGTAACGTCGTACGGCATTTACTTGAAGCCGGGGCGTTTACAAAATTGGCGACCGCGCCAGGATATTGATTATTGTTCTGATTTTTTTGGTATAAATAAAATTGACTTCCTTTTTCATCTATTTGGGATAAATAGATTGACATTTGTGTTTTCTTTACCCTGATCGTGGTTTTCTGGGAAATCTGTTGGGTATATATTCGTGGATTTGTGGGGATAATTATAATACATTGTCATCAAAGGCCAACGGGGCCTCTATTTAACTTTCCTACGTACGAAACGGCACCGTACGTACTCGTCAAACTCAATTACGGATTTTTGGAAGCAATTCAACTGTGGTAGCCTGTTTTTGGGTAAGCGTTTCGTTAAAGTATATTTATATATTTTCATATTTCTTATAAATTTATGCTTTTAAGATCCCGTAAGATTGTTAAAATGTCGGGTCCAATTTTAGATATTGATGTTCCTGTTTGGGATGGAGATAGTGAGCTATTCTTTATGCGCGTAGACTCCGCTTTCTCCCCGTTTCCTGATTATGACAGTCATCAAAAACTGTCGAAGGTTTTTGCTAAACTACCTTCTGAATTGCAGCGACGGATTTAGCCCATACCAACTTATGGCTGCCAATACCGCACACTCAACATAGGTCTACGACGTGAATTTTCCCACAACTTCATCATTGCCAAGGTCTCACATAATATAATAGGCCTTGATTTCCTTCTAAAATTTCGGCTCATTGTTGATCTTGCCAATCAAAAATCATCGACCCCTCCACCGGACTTGAACAAAGCTTTTGGACACTTGCCTCCGAGCGTTTGGAGTTACAGGTCATTCAGCCAACCCCAGTGCATCATTCAGCAGAGATATCAGCAGCTCTTCGAAAATACAAATCGCTTTTCGATCTTAACAAGTCAGAGCTACGAGTCTCCAACACGATGCATCATATCGTCACAGAAGGACAACCTATTGCACTCAAGAAGCGACCACTGGCTCCTGCTAAGCTGAAAGCTGCCCAAGAAGAATTCTCAAGGCTTTTGGAAGAGGGAATCATCAGACCATCGAAAAGTTCATGGGCGTCACCACTGCACTTAGTCTCAAAATCAAACGGATCGTACAGAGCCTGTGGAGACTACCGTAAGCTAAATTCAGTGACAAAATCTGATGCATATCCTATTCCAAATATCAACACTTTACTTGAAAAACTCAACGGCAGCAATTTCTTTTCAGTGATTGACCTCAGACAAGCGTACCATCACATACCGGTAGCACCAGAGGATATCGAGAAAACTGCAGTCATCACTCCATTTGGCCTTTTTGAATATCTTTACATGCCTTTTGGACTCAAGTGTGCTACTCAGACATTTCAAAGATTCATAGACAACATACTTCGCGACGACTCTGCTTATTGTATGTCATGTCTAGATGACATTATGGTATTCAGTCCAGATCTAGAATCTCATGCGAAACATCTACGAAATGTCCTCTCACGTTTATCCAACCAAAGACAGCTTTCTCGTCTAAGCGAATGGCAATTTGACGTCTTTCACGTCAAGGGCAAACAGAACTTCATTGCAGATGCCCTGTCCAGGCCAGACGTCTCTCTACAACCACCTTCGCCGTCACCATTCACTGTCAACTCCGTGGCACTCAGTGAACCTGCACTAACACCAACTCTCCTGCGAACTGAACAACGTGGTGACATTCACATTCAAAGATCAATAGCCCGTCACCCAACCAAGTTCATATGCCGTCTGTGGGAAGGCTTACCAATTGTTTACTTCACGGGTACGCAGCCCAACAAGCCAGTTCTGCCGACCAGCCTTCAGAGAAAAGTTTTCGATTCAATTCACTCAATTTCTCACCCAGGAAGCCAAGCGACTGTCCGACTTCTTACAGATCGTTTCTGGGGTCACAGACTTAGGCAGAATGTTAAACGATGGGTCTCAGAGTGTGCTATTTGTCAGAAAAACTAGATCACACGACACACTCGTTCTAAGTTGCAACATTTTCGGTCTACCTTCTAGCTATGATCGATAGATTTACACGGTGGCCTGCGGCATTACCTCTTGGCACCATTTCTGCAGACGAAGTATAACGGTTTTATCTCTGCATGGATATCCAATTATGGTGTTCCCAATGAGGTCATCACGGACAGAGGCACTTGCTTCTCATTTGATCGTTTCAAAACCACCTTGCGGTACATGGGATGCATCTTACGCCAGACGACTGCCTACCATCCCCAAGCTAATGGCATGGTAGAGAGAATGCATAGGGAACTCAAAGCAGCTTTAGCATCCTCGTCCATTAATGGCAACTGGGTCGATGCACTACCTTTAGTTCTGCTTGCCATGCGTTCCCGTACTCGTGAATCCATTAAAACTTCTGAGTCACAACTCTTGTATGGCATGAATCTACGCCTGCCTAGTCAGCTCCCACGTCTACTACCGGCACAAGATGACCCACAAAACGAAGCTACCCGCCTTCGACTTCATTTCGGTAACATGTCCGAACAGCAGCCGAGACAAACGCCTCGTCCAGTCTTCGTTCACACACAGCTCCACAGCTGCAAGAGAGTACTCGTTCGCAACAATAATGCTGTTGCACCACTACAACCCAAGTATCGCGGTCCTTACCCGATTTTACTCAGACAGCCAAAATACTTCATTATTATGCAAGGCGCTACACCGACATCAGTAAGCATAGACAGGTTGAAACCGTTTATCGAACCGCCTGATCCTGAGAGCGTTCAACCTTCTACACACCTCTCAGGCTCCGTCGGCCCACAATCTCAATAACGTGATTTGTATAACGCGTAATTAATTTTTTTAAAACATTAACATTAACTATCAAATTTTTTTAACCTTTCGTTATTTTTCGTATTTGTCTCACGTGGCATAACCAGCTGTTCTTAGCTAACAATTGTGTAGCATTTTTGAACAGTTCTTTGGTATTATGCCATCTCTGAGGCAATGTTCGTGTACATATTTTTATGCAGTTACCTTTGATTTTAATGTATATATTTTTACATTATAATGTATTTCTCACACATGACATTACACTGCCTATTTTGGTATGACCAGCTACTTAGAGCTAACGCTTTCGTGTAGCAACACTAAGTAGTGATCAGCTTCATATCATGGTACAGGCCACTTTCAATGCATATCTCAACTTTATCTATTTCACAAAGACCACTCTACAAATGCCATGACCACAACGTCGAGCACTTTAGCTCCTTTGGTCGTATACAAACACTGACAACGATCCAACCTGCTTAGGTTTTTATCTTAAACCTGGCAAATTCAGAGGCGATTTACCTCGAAATCTTCACGCTGCGGCTCCAAAAACTTACACTGCTCTATTTTGCCTCACGTGCTATGACCGTCCACTAGAGCTAACAATTTGTGTAGCAATTCCTAGTGGTTACCTGGCATCATATCATTGTTGAAGCAACCAACAAGCATATTTAAGCCCAGCACTTATGGTTCATCATATTTTTGCTTAACTTGGTTCGAACTCTGTCATGCATTTCTTATCTAGCCTCGCAGAGAGGAATTTTTTTCCTTTTTTTTCAGAGAGGAAAGTGTTGTAACGACACAAATCAATGGCCGACATATTGCGTAAATTAAATTCAAATTTATTTACGTTGCACCAATGAGAAAAAAGCGAAACTTGCCGTTTTAACCAATAGTGTGCAAGTAGGCATGGCATGCTATTTAAGCACGGCAATTTACCATGCAAGTCAGTTGTGGCATTTGCATTCTACCTGCTTCACGCGTGTGCGTTCTGTCGGCTGTCAATACCTACGCTGGTGATTTGATAGTTTCACCAACAACTAACTACATCCGTGACTCCTCTTGTTGCGGTATACCGGAGACACGAGCCAATTAAGTGCAGAACCTGCAGGACGCTACCCACATCGTGATTACAGCTCAACCACGGGAGCGAAAACTCTACCAGAGTCCACCCAAGGCTCTAGGACATCTTCACACTCTGAAGACATCAAGAGAACGCATTACCAGGCCCTCTTAAGGGCCCCCTATCAGTAACTAATCTCTATTCAGAGCACTTTAACCGAGTTTGTAACGTACACGGCATTTACTTGAAGCCGGGGCGTTTACAGAATAATCACATTGAGTTTACGTGTTAAATTTGGGAAGTCTTTAACAATAACAGAGTCAATTGTACGTAACAAAGGACTAATTCCTAGCAGTTATTCTAAAAAACATTTTATTATAATGATAACAATATACTTAATCTGACAAATCAAACACAGATTATACTCCGAACTAAATGAAGACTTAATCTCATTCTTAGACAAGCCAAAAATACACGGCGTTCGCTTTTAAAATCTTTTCCGACCCATTAGGCAATTTTTAGTTCCGGCATACCACCCATTAAATTCTGAAGTCTGATAAAACTGAAAAAGCATAAGCTACTATCGACAGAAGCGCATCCTCAAGTTAATTATACAACGATAACTTAAGAAAAGCAGATTTATATTCTCTATTAATTAAACTCGTGGCTTTATCTCTTATTCATCTACACAAAACAATAATCTTTTGATATCATTTGTGGCGGAGAACTAATATATATGCAATATTTTATTAGTTTTTGAGTAACGGGTAACAAATTAATTAAAATATGACCGGAAGAATAAACTCAAGACAGCATACTTACTAGTGACTCATTAGTAGGAGCCGGTAATACGCACTTTACTCACTATATATTTGGGTGAGGAATGTGTGAAAATAGGACGGTACAATCTCCTATACAAATGTGTAAACCTGCAGTAGTGAAGCTAACTTCATATGATGGTACGTGATACCAAATCAATGGATTTCAAAGTATGCTAAATTTCACCAAAATTGAGAATTACAACTATTTCTGAACACACTTTATTCCATAAAATCCATACACTCTGGCTTTGAACGATAACAGTTATCACATTTCGCGGTAATCATGACATCATTCGATTTAATACATAAAAGTTAGATAGTGGTTTTGGCGGAGAAATAATATATATGCAATTGTGTATTAGGTGTTGCGAACCTAGTAATAAATTAGTTCAAATATGACCAGAATGATAAACAAATCAGCATTTGCGGAACCTATAATCTTTACTTTTGATATTTATCAAATTTAAATTTACTTACCGATAATGAAAAAGCATAGATGAAACCACATGCCCTACGTGGGCATACATTTAATAGAAAATAAAATTTCTTCAATTTTAAATATCTTTAAAATAGACCTCCGATAAAATTACGCCACTTAGCGTTGGTTAAATTTAGATAAGTTGAACTGTCGCCCGCAAAGTTCGCCTAGTTAGAATCGAATGTTTCTTGAAATTTAGTTCTCCTCGACGTTTGGTGTTATATACTCTGAATCCAAATCCGGTTAATGAAATCAAAAATCTCACGTGTGTCAATAAAATTGTTGTAAACGAAATGTTACTAATAAATCCATACATTTAGTCGGGTTATGTCACATTTTACATAATCGTATTTCGAATCTTCATGGATAGAACTTTCTAGAATTCAATGATTGATGATAAAAAATTCGTTAATTGTCGTCCACATTAGAGGGAATATTAAATAAACCACGTTGCAGGATACGCTGAAAGCCCACAAAATCCATTTATCCTTAATTAATGAGCATGTTTCAGACAAGAATAAACAAGAAAATCATTCTTTCAATAAAAATCTCCCGTATGCCTTCATAGAAGACAAATTGCCACTTTTCATCAGCACTTTACAGCCTGACAATCAGCTTAGAAACATGTTAAGACTATAGAAAAATCGGGATTCAAAGGCCTGTAACAGTAATTTTAAACTCGGAAAAGGAACAGATCCTTAATTATCACCTTGTATTCCAAAGAAATAAGCTTTACTTTGAAGATGCTAATATCCAAAGTGACAAAACCATCTCAAGTAGAGTCAGCCCATTACCCAGTAGACTTCAATCGCTATCACAAACAATTTCAATACTCCCTACTTCATAGAACCAATTTCTACTCACATTGGAAACAAGACGAAGCACTTTTGCCAACTACAAACTTGCATATCATACTTACTAGTCCGTAGAAAACCACAAACAAATAGAAATTAGTTAAGCTAAATTTAGTTGCGAGAAATGTGACAAAAAATCTTTAAATCAAGGTTGCCAACTTTCTGTAAACACCCGTCCCTTTATATACACACGTTTCTCAGTATTATCTTAGAATTATATTGTGAAGTAAAGGAAATCCATGCAGTAGACCGGTTTCGTCCTTATTGGAAACTCATCATGTATTAGTCAGAATTTGCCTCGGACTGGGCTCGAACCTCAGCATGTCTGCTTCGGAATCTGGTGGTCTGACCACTGAGCCATCCTGCCGCACACTAAATTGCACACAATTTTCAGTTATTTAATAACTAATGTAACTTGGTTAGTCTATTTTTCCTTTAGGTGGAGCTCATATGGCATCCATTTACACCGAATGTTCCAACTAACGATCCCCAATCTGTCATTACTGAACAGACACCACACTACATGGGGAAGTGGTATTGAAATGAAAATTTATATAATTAAACGAACATTGGTTGCGCAGGCGGTGATAACAATTATTATAATCAAGGTTGCGAACATGCATTTGTCAGAATAGGCTAAGAATTGTATAGTGTAGAAAAAGAAATTCATCCAGTAGATTGCATTCGTTTTCATTGAGAATACATCACGTACCGTTCAGAATTTTCCGCGGACAGGGCTCGGACCTGGGCATATCTGCTTTAGAATCTGTTGCTCTAAGCACTGAGCCACCGTGCCGCACGCTAAATCCAATCACCGTTCATATAATAATTATTTTTTCTTGGTTAGTCTTTTCATTACCTGGAGCCCATTTGACAACAAAACATCTCTAATCTGTCACTAAAGAACAGACACTACGTTACCTGATGAGCCTTGTTGCATTGAACGTTTATATTTAAATCAAGATTACGAACTTGATGTTAACATCAGCCCTAATAAATACACATAATTGTCGATATAAATTAGGCATTGTATAATGTGGACAAGGCATTTCATCAATAAGACCAATTTAGTACATATAAGGAAATTTCGTGTATTTCAATTATCTATCTATCTATCTATCTATCTATCTATCTATCTATCTATCTATCTATCTATCTATCTATCTATCTATCTATCTATCTATCTATCTATCTATCCATCCATCCATCCATCTATCTATCTATCTATCCATCCATCTATCTATCTATCTATCTATCTATCTATCTATCAATCCATCCATCCATCTATATATCTATCTATCTATCTATATATCTATCTATATATATCAATCTATCTATCTATATATCTATCTATCTATCTGTCTATCTATCTATCTATCTATCTAAATATCAATATATCTAACCATATATTAATCTATCTATCTGTCTATCAATCTATCTATCTATCTATCTTTATATCTATCTATCTATCTGTCTGTCTGTATATATATTTCGATATATTTTTTTGCTATAAATCAATCTATATATCTATATATCTATCTTTCTATATTTTGTCCTTAATCAAAATATATTTGTATGTCTTTATTGTTATTTATTGACGAATATCTATCTACCTATTATATATATGTATATATTTAAGTTGATTATAAATGTTTTTCCATTTTTCCACCTTTATATCCATTCGACAATTTGTGGAGAAATATAACGCGATTTTTATAGTGGTTCTGACGAAGACAAGAAATAACACTCTTTGATTACCACAAAAAACGTAAAAAAAATGTCAATAAACTTTTGAACTCAATATTTTGCGGTGTGTAAGCATTCAGGTTATCAATGCCGCGTTTTGCGTACGCGGGTAATAGCTGTACACGGGCAGTTACACAAAGATCCGATTTGTCACTATTTCCAATTTTGTTTTGTCTTTGATCGGGTTGACTCATTTTTACTTCAATTGGAAATGCGGTTCTATCACATCTTTGTTAAAATGTCAATAAAGTTATTTCAATTATTTTAGTGCTTGGATTTCTTTTTCATTACGTTGAATCTGAAGGCCATGTTAGCGAAGCATGTAATGCGCTTATATTTCAGCTTAAGTCGCTTTGAAATATCTTCAATTTTAGTTAACGCCTTTGGGAGTTTGCATGTCTAAATGCATGTAATAAACCGATTTTAAGTAGAGCTAGAAACCTCTGCAAAACTTAGTTCAAATTTTATTACCATGTAATATTCATATTTTAAAACTCTTCTTCAATAAAATTCTACTATTTAAGCGTAAACGCGGATAGGACGAAATTTTTGACAAATGTAATACAATGTGTGAAGATAGAATCAGCGTAATATACCGACACTTCAATGCCGTGCAACCTTGAAATTGCTAGATTCGTGTAATCGGTTTTGAAGGCTTGAATCTGCGCTAAAGCGCAACCAGTGCAGCATAATTAAACACAGACGCATTCAAATCCTCACAGCGAAAATATAATCCAATCGGCATTGATGACCAAAATATGCACCCGAAGGTCCAATTCATTTCCACAAATGTTACTTCCAAAGTGCGGGTTTTAGTGAGTTAATGGTAAAATCATATGCATTTTGCTCATGATAAGTTTTATTGTCGAGAGAATGAATCAATTGTAATCTTCTTCTGCATAACGCAGTATATCATTGATTGCAAATGAACAAAATTAGAAAGGAATTTGAAAAATTGCAAAAGAACATTTCAATTTGGGACTCAAATTCGGAATAAATGAAAACTTAAAACTGCTACTTTTCTACTGTTACTGTGAAGCACAATTTAGTTCAGTTGTGACCATAAGGATAAACCAAAGGCAGCATGAACGGAAAGTATAATCTCATACACATTCGTTTCGTGCTTGCTGTCGACTCATCAGTAGGAGCCGGTATTACGCCCTTTAACTACTATATATTTTGATCAAGAATGTAGGATAATAGGACGGTACAATCTCCTAGACGAATGTGTAAACCTGCGATAGTGAAGCTAACATCATCTAAAGTCAACGACAATGCGACTTCAATGCCAACTCACACTATATAATATACATACCGAGTCTGTAAAGGATACTAAAACTATGGCTATTGTGTTAGTAACCTATACCAACATTATTGTACCGAAAAGGTACATGTTACTAACACTATGGTTTCCAAGTCGGAACATGGTACCAACATGATGGATATCAATTTATGCTAAAGTTCAACGAAATTGAGAATTTAAAAAAATTCCGAATACCTGTTTCTCCAGTAAATCCATACAACCTGGCCTTGATTTACTGGAGTAACAGGTATTCGGAAATTGTTGCAATTCTCAATCTCAGTGAACTGTAGCATAAATTGATATCCATCATGTTGATACCATGTTCCGACTTGGAAACCATAGTGTTAGTACCATGTACCTTTTCGGTACAATAATGTTGGTGTCGGTTACTAACACAATAGCCCTAGTGTTAGTATCCTTTACAGACTCGGTATATATATTATATAGTGTGAGTTAGCATTGAAGTCGCATTGTCGTTGACTTTAGATTATGTTAGCTCCACTATTACAGGTTTACACATTCGTCTAGGAGATTGTACCGTCCTATTATTCCACATTCTTCTACCAAATACATAGTGGTTAAAGGGCGTAATACGGGCTCCTACTGATGAGTCGCCAGTAAGCACGAAACGAATGTGCATAAGATTATACTTTCCGTTCATGGGCCTTCGGTTTATCCTTCTGGTCACAACTGAACTAATTTGTTACTAGGTTCGCAACACCTAATACATACTTGCGGGTTTAATTGCCTTTTCTATGTTTGGGTTATATTGACAAAGAATATATATCATCTGAATTCCTGTCATTACATTTCAAATCAATTGATCTTCGCAAATTCGCATTGTGTATGAGGTACAATTAGATTAAAGGCGGTGACTTGTAAAATCTACATGTTATAATAGTTTCTAAATAGATTCCTCATGACGGTTCAAATTCCCGCCTTATCAAATTTTGCATAGTACGTAAAGAGTCACTAAGTTGGGCGAAATCGGTCAAATAAACTAGTTTCTTTGTTACTTTATACAATTTTTTCTTGTTAGTATATATATATATATATATATATATATATATATATATTAGACATTATATTTCTAATTATGAAGATAAAAACACAATAATAACAAAATGATAAATGGTCATTTATTTGGAGAAAACTAAACTTCACTTTACAATCGTTCATTTATATACATTCTTGGTTTTCATTTGATTATGTGGGTAGCAACAAATCTAACTTGGTTTTAGTTCTTCTTGTTGTTTGGGCTGATTAATAAGTGTGTATGCTTTTGTGTTTGTGTGTGTGCCTGTGTTACATATAAAGGTCTTTCTCGCTGTATTGAAAAGTGATGTCTGAGATCTGGTCATTCTTGTATTGATGGCTTGAGAATTAACGAACTGTCCGCATTGTTGGCTGTTACGTGTACGACTGTTTTCTCCGAGGGCAGTCTTTCGTTTCTCATTGTTCAGTTTTTTCGTTTTCTTCACTTGGTAACAGCGCAGGTGCGGATTACAGTGTTGAATGCTCATATTGTTTCCACATTTTTGTCTTCGTATGTGCAGCTGATTTATCTCTTTCACATATAGAGACAGAAATTTCGAAACAATATGAGCATTCAACACTTCAATCCACACTTGCGCTGTTACCATGTGGAGAAAACAAAAACAGGGAACAAGGGGAAAAGAAATGCAGAGGTGTTATAACACCGAAGAGGAAACAGGATACACTCATGTTCATGTTGTATATTTTGCTGTGGATTATAGAAAATGCAAATAACAGCTTAAACAGTTTCCATCGAATTTTGAATTTCGCTTTAGAAAACATCGTTAAATCCGCCCGAACTGGAGTTTAAATTTTGCAAATGTTGTGCTCACCAATTTCATAAACCTTTTATCTTGATTTAGTTTAATATTTGCGTGGAGAAAGGTCGGAGCGTTCAACTAATTGATTCGTTTTCGCAGACAACAGGAATATATTCGTCAATGTTGTAAAATATTTAAACAATAAATTTGATCTTATATCTTCATTTAAAATGATAAAGGTAACAACAACTTACGTTAGAAGCGTATGACAGCCCACTTGATTAAGTGTTTGTGGTTTCTATTTTATTGGATAGACGCAATAACAAACTGCTCATTGCCACTACCTCGATTTACGCGAAAATATCACCATTGAAATGAAATTGAATATCTTCATAACACTTATTTGGGAAGAGCATTGACAGGAAATTTAGGAATGGGTATGATAATAAGCAACGAATAAGGCAAGTATCTCATATATTATTCTTTAGAATTTGTTTAAAATGGAAGTTTGTTCCGTAATTTGAAACTTTTTGATTAAAATTGAATTCGATGGCGCTAGCAATGAAATGAAACCTGAATTTTGCACAAGATTAACGTCAAAATTACTGTTCTGACATCTCTTATATTTATGAAAGGAATATGATTACAACCAGGCATAAAATACAAAGAAAATTTTCAGATAAAATCCTCGATTCTAGAGATTTTGATATTTTGTCGAATTGAGTGCTACATTTATATTCCACAAAGTTAAATAAAGAACAACAATATATAATAAATTTTGGTTTAAATTCTGTCTATCCGATGGAATGTCTGCCTACCAAAAATGTGTATACGAATGTTCTATATGGAGGTGACATCTTTCAGCGAAATTAAATTGAAAATTCCAATTTGAAATTGCTCTGCTGGAGATAAATCACAACGGAGTAAAGTATGGACACGATTATAAATGCGCGTTCTAGTATTTTTATTTCATTCAATTATTTAAAATTTATCTGCTACCTTTGATTATCCAATGTAGATTAGAGGGTGTATATGCATTAATTCGAACAGTAATAGTTATGTTACGCGTTATGAAAACTAGTTTACTAAATTTTTACAACGATGATCCAATTTTATTCAAATCCTCAACAGTTTCTGGACATTTTAATTTTTAACAAGGCTTTCTAAAATGGTTGGCGTAAAATAAGTCAACACAAATTTAGTCCTGTATGCTTTCGTATGGAATTTTGAATGTGAAATATGTATCACATTTCCATAGAATTGGTTAATGATTGGCGAATCGTTTATTATAAGATTTTTTCTCTTCAATATTTGAAATAGCCGAGCTTTTCTGACTTTCGTCATTTCCAATTATATACTACGGGAATGGTAGTATGAACTTTGCCGGGTCTAAAGAAGCACAGCCATCAGCCCCTTCCATGTGAAGCCTCGAGTGTAGTCTAACCGCGTTGTTAAATGTGTTCGATTGAATGAGAGCAAGCGTGGTAGACGCGAAGGGCAAGTTAGGTCCGCTGACAGAATCTTTGGCCAATGGCATCTAGGCGGATAGTGCTCATCAGCCTTGGTTGGCAATCAATTTAAAAGAAGGAAAACTCCGAGTACAAAATATCCTCGCTGGAAAGTGCGGCAAGTGTTTGTTTAAAGTCCACTCAAAACCATGAAAGACTTATAGCTATATGACAGTGAAACATTTGTCATTTTAGGCTTATGTATTGCTGTACATGATGATGATGATGAATTTTAAAAATATTTCTTTACACACAAAATGCGTTATTCCCATTTGTTTTCGCGTTTTTGCTATTTAATGTCCATCAAATTATAACCTCAAGACTCAATTTTGTTTCTTATCTAGTAAACGATTAATCCTTGTTTGCGAACGAAAGTAATTTATTTAATTAAGTCGCATTATCTATTCAAACACTAAAAAATAGAAAAACTGCAAATTCACATATATTGATATGCTACTTTTCTATCATTGTAGCAATGCTCTCTGCCAAATATTTTGATCAAGTTTACAAATTAATAAATAAGAATTAAATACTGTTTGTTGCGAAGAGCTAATATATATGCAAGTATGTATTAGGTTTTGCGAACCTAGTAACAAATTAGTTCAGTTGTGACCAGAAGGATAAACCAAAGTCAGCATGAACGGAAAGTATACTCTCATGCACATTCCACATTCTTCTACCAAATATATAGTGGTTAAAGGGCGTAATACCGGCTCCTACTGATGAGTCGCCAGTAAGCACGAAACGAATGTGCATGAGATTTTACTATAGCATAAATTGATATCCATCAGGTTAGTATCATGTACCAACTCGGTAACCATAGTGTTAGTACCATGTACCTGTTCGGTGCAATAATGTTGGTATCGGTTAATAACACAATAGCCATAGTGTTAGTATCCTTTACAGACTCGGTGTATATATTATGTAGTGTGAGTTAGCGTTGATGTCGCATTGTCGTTGACTTTATATGATGTTAGCTTCACTATTGCAGGTTTACACATTCGTCTAGGAGATTGTACCGTCCTATTATTCCACATTCTTCTACCAAATATATAGTGGTTAAAGGGCGTAATACCGGCTCCTACTGATGAGTCGCCAGTAAGCACGAAACGAATGTGCATGAGATTATACTTTCCGTTCATGCTGCCTTTGGTTTATCCTTCTGGTCACAACTGAACTAATTTGTTACTAGGTTCGCAAAACCTAATACATACTTAATAAATAAGAAATTAACATTCGCAAGTAATTGTGCATTATACATATAATATGTTATACTACTTACAGTAGCATCATGCGAGTAGTTTAATTGAATAAAGTCCTTTATTTTATGCTGTTTTGGATGATATAATGGACGTTGATGGGGAAATTCTAGACAGAAAGAATGGATTGATTCAACGTTATTTAATTATGTGCGCTAATTTAATTCATAAACATATTGATGACGCAAAGTAAACGATGCATATAGGACGAAATTAATTTATATCCCAGTGTTGATTCGTCGCGGCAGATATTTGAGTGCGGGAATATTACATATAAAGTCCAGCATCTCATCATGTACACCACAAAAGCCACCTTTCAAAAAAACAATTTTTACTTTTATACCAACCAACAATTTTCTCCCGTCCTGCTTTTAAGTGAGCCACATGTTTAAATTTACATGTTTTTACCTGCCATTAGAAATCAGACATATTGCTATCTGAGGTAGTGAAAATGAAATAAACCGTACCGGCAGTATTTGATTTTACAGAACGTCTGATTTAATTCGCAGGAAATTCACAAATATGAATACGCTACCTATTTATCCTAGAAGCAACGCTCTCTGCCAAATAGTTTGACCAAGTTTACAAATTAATAGATAAAGAGTTTACATACTCATCATCCAGTAGACCAGTTTCGTCTTTATTGGGATCTCTTCAAGTACTGTCCAGAATTTTGCCGCGGACAGGGCTCGAACCAAAGAACGTTTGGTTTAAAGTAGGTAACTTTATTCACTGTACCAAAATTCGTAAATAAATTTGGCCACTGAAACAGCACATCACCTTTTAGATAAAGTTAAGTGTAAAATTTAATAATTCTATTGTTGACGCAATAAATGCATATATATATATATATATATGCATTTATTGCGTCAGCAATAGAATTATTAAATTTTAAATTCCGTTCAATATCAGCCACGGACAGGGCTCGAAATTTGGGATGCCTGTTTTGGAGACTCTAACAATTGGGATATAATGCCGCATGCTTGACAAAATTGTCTTTCATATACTAAATAATGTTTCTTGGTTAGCCTTTCGTTTCAGTGTATCCTACACGGCGTCCCTTTATACATAAAAATCCATTCAAATAAAATTGTGCCAATGGTTTGATTTATAATCAATCTGTGTTTTATTGGCTGTTGCGTGAGCACATATTCTTTTCTTGTGGGATGTGTTTACAGTTGAATGAATTTGTATTGTTCATTACGCACTCAATGGTTGTGTATTTGAATTATCTATGGATGTGTTACGAAAGCTGCAATCAGTTAATATTTGTGATTGTATTGAAATTGTGCAGCCGACATTTCCAGTCAAGTACACTTTGTGCGAGACTACTAGGCGTGAAAGCCGATTATCTAATTTTGCAATCCATATATATGCATTGCAGTTTGGTCCTCGCTAATCAGTCTACCGTCGTACTCTGATGATGATGCGTCAGTACGTCCGGTTAAAGGTAGTTTTTCAATAGTTTTTGACGACTTGTCCAAAACAATGGCATTATTTTTTCCCAGGAGCTCGCAAAATTGATTTAAAGAATTGCTACCACCATCCGCGCAAACTTTGACTTTTTAATTATATTACCTATATATAGGTTGCAAAATCTGCAAAAGTTTATAGCAGCGGTAGATCTGTTCTAATTACTGTTGTTACTCTAGTTGCTATTATTAGTATTATTAATATTAATAGTATAATTATGAATATTATTATTATTATTAATAATAATATTATTATTATTATTATTACTTTTATTAGTAGTAAAGCTGCTACAGTAATTATTATTATTAACATTAGTATTATTATTATATATATATATCAATTTAAATCAGGTTTGCGATCTCGGTATAAACACCATTCCCAGTATATATATATATATATATATATATATATATATATATATATATATATAATCAATCTAATCTAAACACTGTATATTGTAGAAAATGAAATTCATTTAAGAGATCAATTACAACCATTTTAGAACTCTTCAAATACTTTCCTGTATTTTCCGCGATTAGGGCTCGAACAAAGGCATGTCCACTTCTAATTCTACAAGTCTAATCACTGAGACACTCTTTCACATGCTACACAAACAAAAACGTTATAAAGATTTAATTTAAATTCTTGCATTTAAATTTAATTTTACGATTATTATTACTAATTATTATCTTCTATCTTCTGGCAGGATGCATTGCAATTATTTCTATACATTAATATTCGTCAAGAATAGATCACGTTTCAATTTAATAAAAAAATCTACTTCTCAACATGTAATTTTATTTTGAGGAGTCGAGGAGTCATGCACGGGTATAAAATAGACAAAAGTGGGCTAAAGTTTCACTGCCATATAAACCATAAATTTCGGCTGCGGAAGGAAACTTTGGCCACTGGCATCTGGGCAGATACTATTCGTCAGCCTTAGTTAGCAGAATACCTAAGAGAAGTAAAACTCCGAATACAAACGATTGTCACTAGCAATTGACGATCTCGTGTTTTTACAGTCCATATATAGCCATGAGCGACAATTTTGAGGAATTTATCACGAATTTTATCTGATCTCTTCCTCATCTCCTGCAAACTATGTTGCCTTCCTTCAAACATTTTGTGTCCTAGAATACCAACTGACTAACTCAATTTTTTTGTCAACTTCGTGATAAATTTCATCTAAAAGGCTGCGTAGATACATTTTAGTCTATCTCTTAACAACAACTCAGTTTTCACTAAATAAATGTACGTCATGTAAGTCTCTGTAGGCATTTGTCTGCATATATACACTACTGAAAGTGAAATAACATTCGTCTAATAATACTCCGACGAGTGACTAGATATTGTACACCATGGCTGTATGTGTTTGTTTTATATGATGATGAGGTAATCACTTAAATAAAGCTGCACTGGTACTATCATATAGGTGAATCTAAAATTTTTAATGTATATACCACTTTAAACAAGGAAGACTTATTTTTAATTTAATATCTGGCTCACTCAATTTTCAAAAAAGTCATTAGATTTTATACCAATTTTCAGTTTGGAATTTTCTTCGCTTTATAAATCTGGACGGGCCAATCTTTCAGTTCTTGAAAAACGGCCGCGAACTGCTGATTATTAATATTGAAAATAAACGAAAAGGCCAGGTTGGGTTATGGCAAAAATTTATATTAAAGTTACCATCTGCATTTGTCTTCGTAATACATATATGGCAGACAGGCAATCATCTTCCTCTTAATCTGACGCGAAACTGATATTTTGATTCATTGGAATAGGAAATTTTAAGGCAGTATATGTGATTGCGATCTGTTTTTAAAAAACGAGGCAAATATTATTACCATACCGTATGAAGTGTTCATATTTATATATGTCACACTTTAATGATGTATTCTCATGATAGGCTAGGTGAATCTCTGTCAACACTGGAGGTAGGGGTTTTTCCATTGCCATACTAGCAAACAGTTTATGAATAATTACATTGAAACGAAGCAGTGCAACTTTCATTCATAGCAATATATAATTGCGCATAGTAATATCTTAGGAAATAATTTTGGTCGACTGATTGAAATATAATTCCAAATGTTTTTTAAATAAAGTATTTGTGAACAAGACGTCACATCAAAAATCATCCAAATCTGATTTTTCGAACATTTAAATCTGTAATTATGTTAACAAGCTCGAATAAATTGACAGCAAAATAATTATCGTCTTTTGTTTGCGTAATGCTTCCAGTGTGCGAACTAACCATTTAACCAATTCAAGCAACGTAGAAATGACTATTGATAACATTAATCTCGTAGAATAAACATTTTTTGTGTGTTTTTCGTATTCGGAAGATGATCCAATTTGTTTGACCTTGTGTGCAACGGCCTTATCAATTTAACCGGCATCGGTTAAGATTTCAATTTAATTTATTGCTTCCCACTCACCTGAGTCTATTTCATCTGTCGATATTTGATAAAATGACATTTCTAACTTAGAACATGCCAAGGTTTCTACGAATTTGAATAAACTTTGCGTTCCTAAAAAAATTTTATATCCATATATTTGTTTTTTCATCTCTCTGTGGTAAATTATTTTAAACAATTTATGAATTTCTATAAGTGCAAGCTAATAATTGAAGTACAATTCATTGAATAAACTATTCTACATCTGCTTGCAGAATAAGAAAAATTTTATTATGAAGCAGGTATATATAACAGAGTTTTGTTCTAAATGTGATATTTTATGTGCATATTTATTATCAAATATTACACAAAAATGGAAATTTAGTATACATTATTTCTCAGTAATCAATTTATACTTCAATACGTGATTCATTTCTCAATTCATATTAAAATAGCATAAAAATGGTTGAACTAAAGATATACATGAGTATAATGTAAGCTCCATTAAAAAATTTCAGGTTTAGTAAATCATGTTTGCTTTTGATTTTGTATTGGATTATGGACAAAGAAGAAACAGGAATATCCAAATTCCGTTAGGAAGACATAGGTTCTGACACAGATTGTGCTTATAAACTTAATGCTCATCTAAAAGGTGTTTCGACGAATAAGCTACGTCATATTTCCTAATAATGCACTGCAAAATTAGCAATAACATGCTAGATATCTTTCAGTTATGACCTCACTAGGTATTATCAAGACAGGTCAAACTGAAGCCCGAGAGCATCTTATGATAAGAGGTAACTAATTAAGCATCAGCCATTCAGCTTCTGTTCTA
The DNA here is from genome assembly GCA_029291075.1 of Eudiplozoon nipponicum. Classification (NCBI taxonomy): domain Eukaryota; kingdom Metazoa; phylum Platyhelminthes; class Monogenea; order Mazocraeidea; family Diplozoidae; genus Eudiplozoon; species Eudiplozoon nipponicum. Next base: position 56,666 of record JAQBSW010002560.1, on the reverse strand, counting down.
TGCCGACTTTACTACCAAAGTCAATTTCTTTTCCTGGAGCAATTTGATGAGAAAACGTTCTAGCGTTCGGGGTAATCTTGCAGATGCTTCATTGCGTGCTTCTGATTGCTGTTGTCCTCCACGCTACTTTACTTTAAGATCCCTGACAGTATCAGCTGGCTCCATTTGGCCAGCTTTTGCTCAACCACGACAATTTATAAATGCAGCCTTACCTTATAACAATGAAAGCTTTCGTCAATCGAGACTGATATTGGCTGAAAATTTCGACGCAGGATTAAGTCATTAACAAGCACGGCTCTGTGAGCATTCTGACGTTTAGAATGAACTCTGTTGTATGTGCAAATTAATAGTTCCAGTATTTGCATAATTTGGATCTTAAACCCACCAAATTCTGTGGTCTCGTACACACACACTTCAGTCAATGAATGTTCGCGCAGATCGTAATAACGATTATTCAATTCAAGGTAGCGAGCTTGGTGCAAATAAAAATGTAATTAAAGCGAAGCAATCACATGGCATTGCAACACTACTGTCATTTAGAAAATCTTTCGCGTTTCAAAATTCCACGATCTTCAATGGAGCACGTTGAGAAATAGTGTGGCGAGGTTTAATCGGGAATGCATATAAAACGAAGGCGGAAAATTTATTCAACTCTCAAACCTTTATAGCCCTTGACTTTAAATGTCGGCGGCAAAATTTGTCAACGAAGAGGAACATAAATATTCTGCAGCTTTTGCATGTATATGTAATATGCAAAACTAACCAATCATTCACACATATTCACACGTACTAAGTACGTGTGAAGGCCGGTAGTTTTACGATGTTATCCGAGGACTGGTCAAATATAAAATGTGATTTGTGTTTATGTAAAGCTCGCAAACACGATTTAAATAATTCCTAACACCTCCCGCGCAAACATTGACTGTTTAATTGTATTATCTTTTTTGACCTTACTGCCCAATCACATTTGAAGCCAGTTCATCCTTGGAAGTTAGTAAGTTTGGCGACAAGATACATAAATTGCTTTCACTGTGATGTCCCAAATAAAACATTCAAATTAATTATTTACATATTTAAGTATAAACTAAGAATTTTATAGTATAGAAAAGGCGATTCCTCCAGTAGACCGGTTTCGTCCTTATCGGGAACTCATCGTGTACTAGCCAGAATTTGCCGTGGACAGGACTCGAACCTGGGAACGTCTGCTTTGGAATCTGGTGCTCTAATCGCTGAGCCATCCTGCCGCACACTACACTGCACGCAGTATTTAGTTATATACTAACTAATGACAGATTGGGGATGGTTAGTTGGAACTTTGGATCTAAATGGATGCCATATAAGCTCCACCTAAAGGAAAAAAGACTAACCAAGTTACATTTGTTAGGATATAACTGAATATTGTGTGCAGTGTAGTGTGCGGCAGGATGGTTCAGTGGATAGAGCACAAGATTCCGAAACTGACGTGCCTAGTTTCGAGTTCTGTCAGCATCAAATACTGACCAGTACATGGTGAGATCCCAATAAGAACGAAACCTGTCTCTTGGATGAATTGCCTTTGCGAAACTATACAATTCCTAGGTTATATTGACAAATGTGTGTACTTCATGGGTCAGTTGTCTATATCAAGACCGCAACCTTGATTATAATAATTGTTATCACCACCCGCGCAACCAATGTTCGTTTAATTATATAAATGTTCATTTCAATACCACTTCCCCATGTAATGTGGTGTCTGTTCAGTAATGACAGATTGGGCATGGTTAGTTGGAACTTTGGGTCTAAATGGATGCCATATGAGCTCCACCTAAAGGAAAAATTGACTAACCAAGTTACATTAGTTAGTATATAACTGAAAATTGAGTGTAGTGTAGTGTGCGGCAGGATAGCTCAGTGGTTAGAGCACTAGATTCCGAAGCAGACGTGCCCAGTTCATGCTTACCGCGAAATGTGATAACTGATATCGATCAAGGCCAGAGTGTATGGATGCACTGGAGTAACAGGTGTTCAGAAATAGTTGTAATTCTCTATTTCCGTGTATTACAGCATACATTGATATCAATCATGTTAGTACCATGTAGCGACTTGGAAGACATAGTGTTAGTACCATATACCTTTTCGGTACTATAATGTTGGTATCGGTTACTAACACACTAGTCATAAAGGTAGTACCCTTTTCAAACTCGGTATATATATTATATATAGTAAGTTAGCGTTGAAGTCGCATTGTCGAGACTATACGATGTTAGCTACTTTACTGCAGGTTTACATATTCGTCTAGGAGATGGTATTGTCCAATTATCCCACATTCCTCACCCAAATATATAGTGGTTAAAGTGCGTAATACCAGCTCCTGCTGTTGAGTCGCCAGTAAGCACGAAACGAATGTGCATGAGATTATACTTTCGTTCTTGCTGCCTTTGGTTTATCCTTCTGGTCACAACTGACCTAATTAGTTACTAGGTTCGCAAAACCTAATACATACTTGCATATATATTAGTTCTCCGCAACTAATACGTTAATTGATCTACCGTATGTAAAGTCCTGTTTATTCAATTTTTAAACCTGGAATGAGTTCAATCTACCCTTAAACGCCAAAACGGCTGAGTAAAATATGATGAACTCTAGCCCCTATTAAGAAAAAACTAACCGACTACATATGCGTTAAATTTAATAGTTCCTTCTTGCTTTGACAATTAGATATTGACGATTGTGTTTCAACAAACTATATTTTATGAAAATATTTATGCTTCATTATTAATTCGACCTTTTCCGTGCAATTTTTCCCTGTGCAAAACTTTTTCAGTACTTCATTTATAAAGAAATAATGCCCTTAAACGTACTTGTACATACAATGGCCTGCCTCGTCATACCAAAAATATTTTATGGCTACGGATTGATTTGGCTGTGTTTTATTCCCTAGTGGTTTTCCAAGTTGAATCAATAAGTTGTTTCGTTTAACAGATTTGTAGTGAAGTTTCTTCCATATTCACCATATGATACGCGAAAACTTCCGTTTCTGTTGCTAGAAGTACTTATCGTTTATAAAACAGCATAGAATCAGCGTAATATACTGACATTTCCCTGCCACGCAACCTTGAATTTGATAGATTCGTGTAATCGGTTTGAAGGTTTGAAACTGCGCTAAAGCGCAATCAATGCAGCATAATTAAACACAGAGGCATTCAAATCATCACAGCGACAATAAAATCCATTCGGCATTGATGACCAAAATATGCACCCTAAGGCCCAATTAATTTCCATAAATGTAACTCTTAAAGTGCGGATTTTAGTGAGTTAAATGGTAAATTAATATCTGTTTTGGTCATGATAAGTTTTATTGTCTAGAGAATGAACCATTTTTTTCTTTTTCTGTATAATTCAGTGTAAAATTGTAAAGAAGAAATAATTGCACAGCATAGGAAACCCTTTGTTTAAAGAATGAATAAATAAATAGCGTGGGGAAAAACCAATTATAACCACTACCTAGTTAAATACTGTTTGTTGCGGAGAACTAATATATATGCAAGTATGCATTAGGTGTTGCGAAACTAGTAACAAATTAGTTCAGTTGTGACCAGAAGGATACACCAAAGACAGCATGAACAGAAATTTTAATCGCATGCACATTCGTTTCGTGCTTACTGGCGACTCATCAGTAGGAGTCGGTATTACACCCTTTAATCACTATATATTTTGGTGAGGAATGTATGATAATAAGACGGTGCAATTTCCTACATGAATGTGTAAACGTGCACTAGTGGAGCTAGCACTATATAAAGTCTCGACAATGCGACTTCAATGCTAACTCACTCTATTATATATATATATATATATATATATATATATATATATATATATATGATGAATCGCCAGTAAGCACGAAACGAATGTGCATGAGATTATACTTTCCGTTCATGCTGTCTTTGGTGTATCCTTCTGGTCACAACTGAACTAATTTGTTACTAGGTTCGCAACACCTAATACATACTTGTACAACCCAGCTAGTTTAAAGCGAAGCAAATATCAAACGGAAGACATGCAACATAGATAGATTTGTGTAGTCGGTATTGAAGGTTTTAAACAGCGCTGGGCTCATTTCTTCTACAGGCGTGCTGGTCTTACAATCCTGAACAGTGCTAAAACGCAACCAATGCAGCATAATTAAACATAGAGGCATTCAAATCATCACAGCGACCATAAAATCCAGTCGGCATTGATGACCAAAATATGCACCCTAAGGCCCAATACATTTCCACAAAGGTAACTCTTAAAGTGCGGATTTTAGTGAGTTAAATGGTAATGCTCATGATAAGTTCTATTGTCTAGAGAATGAATCAATTGTATTCTTCTTCTGCATAACTCAGTATATTATTGACTGCAAATGAATAAAAATAGAAAGGCATTTGAAAAATCGCAAAAGAACATTTCAAGTTGGGACTCAAAATCCGAATAAATGAAAATTTCAAAAAGGCTACTTTTTTACTGTAACTTTGAAACACAATTTAGTTATAAAAATATGGCGAAACAGGACCATTTGTGTAACTAATTGCATATTTAATCTAATAGATAATTTGCTGAACTTTTTAAGAACTTTTTCATTTTACACAATATAGCAGCATTCATTTATTTGTTTTGATTATTGGTTTAATGGCGTTTTACAAATGAAATAAAATATTTGAAAAAAATATCCAATATTACATGCGTACTTTCATTATTTGAAATCAGAAAAAGCACAACATATGTCGATGGAAATGTTGCTCTATTTTGAAGAAATAATTTGATTCTATTCTGTTTAAATTTGTCAATTATTTTTGCGAAATGCGATGCCACTATGATATTAAACTGGTACATTTGCACTTGAGGTATATATTTAATATAATTAAACGAAAATCGGTTGCGCGGGTGGTGATAAAATTACTTTGATCAAGGTTGCGATCTTGTTATATATACTTGACCCATTTTGCATAGTAGTTTGTCAGTATAAACTAAGTATTGTATTGTGTGGAAAAGGAAATTCATACAATAGACTGGTTACATCGTTATTTATGATTTGTCAACCAGCCGACCCTAGCCGGTAGATTCAGAAACTTCATAATGAAACTTGCCGACGTTAAATAGGTGGAATTCTTTCATAAATAAAAGTCTTTTATGAGGCTCAATTTATTACAACTGGTTGCTGTCACAAATTTAGTACAGGTAAGTATAATCTTTCATAATATGCCGTGTGGAAAACCAGTTGCCTTTGCTGATTCCTGATTCGTATCGTTAAGAAACTTTCGTGTAAACGTTTCCAGGCTTCACTGTAGTTTACAATGCAGGAGACTGATCTTGAAATTTGTATCTGTATATATGTAGGAACAAGACTGGTAAACATACAATATTGGAAACCGGCATCATCATCATCATTATTATTATTATCATAATCATCATCATCATCATCGTCATCATCATCATCATCATCATCATCATCATCATCATCATCATCATCATCATTATCGTCATCATTATCATCATCATCATCACCACCATCATCATCATAATCATCATCATCATCATCACCATCATCATAATCATCATCATCATCATCAGAATCATCATCATCATCATCATCATCATCATATCATCAACGCCACCATCACCAACAACAACATCACCACCACCACCACCAACAACAACAACAACAGCAACAAATTTATTAGAACAATATTATTATTATTATCATGACGGTTAGCAAAACAAAAGCTGTGAGTATCATATGCTTCACTGTCATATAACCATGCGCAAATAAAACATAAAAACTAATAAGTATAATTATAAACAGATAATACTAAAAAGAAATGAAAATGACGGAAATAGTTTAAACAAAAAAACTTTAAAGGAGAGTGAATTATGAAAGGCAAGATCTAGCTTAGATGGATATTTACCTATGTAACACACAGAAATGAGGCAACATAGCATAGCATCATTATGACTGCAAGATTTAGGGTATGGAGAAATCGGCAACACAGCTTGTTTGCGGGTTTCACTGTACCGCGTCATAAACACGAACAAACATCCCAGGTAACACTACCCAACTAGGAAAAGTTTAAAGATTACTCTACCATAAATCTGCGACAAGATCGAAACTGAGCTCGATACTACGTCATATCGCCAGCCAAGAACGACGATGTCCACGCCAACCCCCAACCTAGTAGGCGAGCGGGTCATGTACTACACAATAATGCTAGGTTCAACAATCGAATTGAAGGCGCACGTAAAATTTGAGCGAGACAGCGAATTTGATGGAGCCTAATTAGTTTTTCAAACGAGGAGCACATGTTGGTCCATCTAAAAATATGTCAACGAATGTCATCGTTGCTCATTCGTTTTTGGTACTCTGTATTACCTGTGCTTCTCAACCAACAGTGGTGGAATACCTGCAAGCGTCCAAAAACCTCGACTTTAACGAAACAAGTTTCCATAGCAAAAAATAAAAGCGCATATAAAGATGCATTTTAAGGACGACCATTGAGACTGTGAGATACTCGCGTTTCTCCATGTATGGTTAAAACTGGAGAGAATTAGCTTTCATGATTTTCGTACTCACATCGTAACTCATATTGCCAGTTATTGATACATAAATAGGAGAAGATGTTGATTATGTCCAAAAATTCACTTTGTAGCCATAGCGTTGAAGTGGGTGTGATCAATTCCTATCGTCAAAAAAGGCAATCGTAATTCGTGTGATAACCATCGTGGTACAAGCCTGACTCCAGTCGTGTCTAGGTTATTTGCTTCGATTTTCCTACGTCGTCATAGCACTTCCCACGAATCACACAATAGAGAAGAACAGGCAGGATTCCGCTCAGGACGAGGTTGTATAGATAATATTTTTACGTTAAAGTAAGTTCTCGAATAGAGATTTTTATATCACCATCCCCCAATAGCCGTCTTTCTAGAATTCAAGGGTGCATTTGACTCTGTGAATCGCAATGGTTTATTTCATATTTTGTCGGAAAGTGATGTACCACAAAATTTGTTAATATTATATGCGCTCTCTACACAAATATTAATGATCGCTTTAAAGTCTACAAAGGATTAACGCATAACTTTACAACCAGCAGTGGTTTTCTTTAAAGTTGTCCACGTTCCCCATTTTTGTTTAATATTGTATGAAAAACACTCTTCTACACAATCAGGATTCAAGTGTTGAAGTTCTCCCTGGAGGTAAACAAGTTGATCTTGACTATATAGACCATATAATACTATTATTCGGCAATCGAAATTCTGCTCAGGCCACCTTGAATAGATTATCAGACGTTATTCCACCTCTCGCTATGAAATTAGCACCATCTAAATTTAAGATTATTTTACAGGATCACCCACCGCTCACTCCAACGTGGCGACTGCAGAATGAAGATCTGGAAATAGTTGGCAGGTTTACATATTTAGGGAGTTCTATCAATAAATTAGGCAATATGTCTGACGAGGTGAGTACAATAGTCGCGAAAGCTAGAGTAGCTCTCTCGAACCTTCGCCATTTATTTAAAAACGCGACTATCTCACATTGCCTTAAAGGTTGTGTTTTTAATGCATCTGTACGCGCAGTTTCGCTATACGCTAGTGAAACTTGGCCTCATAGAGTTGATGAGTTTAGACGCTTACATGCATTCGATCATCGTTGTTTGAGAAGAATAGCACATGTTGGTTAGCATAAACGAATAACCAACGTTAATATCCGTAGACGTATTTTTGGATTTGCCAAAAAGTGCGCCTCTTTAGAAAAACAAATAAGGCTCTATCAAATTCGTTGGCTCAGTCAAGTTTTGCATATGCTCACAATTCGATTGCCCAGTAGAGCTCTGGTCTCTCATCCAGCACCAGATTGTCGTAAGAAAAAAGGTGGGCAGATTTTGACATGTCAGAAACAGTTGAAGTCACTTACATCCAAATTGTGCGATAATTCATTGTAGACCTTAACACAATCGGAAATGTTTGCGCAGAAAGCGAGTATATAATTAAAAAGTTTAGTTGACATATGGTTTGTGATGCAATAAACATGCCGCGTATCAAGTACGTGTCTTACGATGCAACTATTGTCCATATAATTTAGTCCTGGAGAGTATGTGGCTTACTCTTCTCTAGAATGTGATTCACGCGAAGCGCTAAGACGGCGTAAGAAAATCGAAGTCAATAACCTAGATACGACAAGATTCGAGTTTGTGTCACGATTGTAATCACACAAATTAGTATTGCCTTTTTAAAGATAGGAATGAGGGTCGGCTCATTGCAAAATACCTGCAGGGTATCCTTATTCCATGTAGTAAAATAAATGTCTAATCAACGCTCCATAAATTATATCGCCACCATCCTTAGTTAAGCACGGAATCGAATCATCGTGGCCTGCAGCACCCGATATTTCTTATTCTGATGGTTATTCAAAATAGACGTTTCACACTGTTGATACAGACATACTTTCGGGGGTCGGGACTGATTCATGCACCAAAAAAATTTGACCTCGGAAGACTACCTACCAAGACTCTACTCACAGATATACACAATTGCATGCATGCTTACACACGATCATATAAGTCTACAAACATATATACATCCATTCATACACACATACACACACAGGGACATCCATATGTACATACATACATGAATATATATATATATTCTTATAATTATAAAAACACAACACATAAATAGCAAAGTGGATAAAGGCCATTTATTTCGTGAATACGAAATGCCCTCTGATTCTCGCTAGTCAGCTTGCCGTCATACTCTGATGATGATCATGGAAGTTCGAAACGCGTTAGTTTGTGCGATTGACGATATTTCTGTTTCCTTGTTCGATGATGTGTTAAATACAATGTGATTGGTGTGTACTTGTAGCTCAAAAATTTGATTTAAAGAATTGTTACCACCACCCGCGCAATCAATTTGACAGTATAACTGCGCAGGTAAAACTTGGTGTAAATGGTTAACAAAAAATGAGAGACAGAATGTCAGTCGAAGAAGGACAGTTTCAGTTGCTGGTGAGAACTTAGGCTCCTATTGCCTTAAACTCAGATTTTCCGCGCAGATTGTCTGAAAGATTATTTGAGAGAAAGAAATCACTGAATATTAATAACTCCCTCCCTAATGAATGGACGACATAGCGCATTCATTAAAATCCACACTTAACAGTGAACATAATGCTGAAGTTAGGAATATGGTTCTAAATGCCGTTGCATTGTTGTTTATGATGATGTAAAGCAAATCAAATAAATTTAAAGACGAACAAATCATCGATAAATGTGTCCAACGCTTTATAGGTAAGCATACGACAGGACAAATATACGATCGACTTCAGTTTATAGTTGATTAATAAAGGAGGCGTCATTGTGATGAAACCTGACATATAGGTAAAGCAGAAGTAATACACAAATTTGGGTGTAAATCTCGCACACAAAGACTAAATAACAGCAAAAACACTGTAAAATGAAGCATATTACGGTTGAATTCATCTACGCTGCCAACAGACTTTCAATGCCGTCCTGTTACACATTCTGCCATAGATCTCACATATTATATTTATCCTAAAGCTGTAATATAAAGTAATGTCTTCTAATTATTTATTATGTGTTGCGCAACTAATAACAAGTAGTTCAGATTGGACAAAAGGATTAACCAAGTCCACAAGAACGGAAGGTATAATTTCATGATCACATTCGATTCGTGCTTACTGGCGACTCATTGGTAGGAACTGGTATTACGCTTTATGCCAACTGTACATTAGAGTGTGGAATTTCCTATACTAGGCCCTAGTGAAAAATCGCAAATAAGCACGAAACGAATGTGCATATGAGATTATACATTTCGTTCATGATGACTGTGCTCATTCATGTTTTCTGGCCAAAAAGCCTGCTGAACGCCAATCCCATTATATATAAATTTGCCAGTATAAACTAAGCATTGTATTAGGCAGCAAAAGAAATCCAACCACTAGACCGGTTTCGATTTCAGATACTCTATAGAATTTGCCGCCGACAGGAACTCAACTTGGTCACATTTTCTTCCAAGTCTTTGACTCCATCCAATGCATCACCCTGTCGCACATCACACACAATTTTCCATTCTGTAATAACTTATGTCTTTGGTTAGTCTTTCCTTCAGGTGGAGCCCTTGTGGCATTATTTTAGAGTTAACGTTCTAAATGGCCACCCAAATCTGTGAATATTAACGGACACCACGCTACCTGTGGGTGTGGTAACGAACTAAAGTTTTACAGAGGAAAAACGCATTGCTTGTGCGGGTAATGACCACAATGTCAACGACAGATTTGTTGCCTTGAATTTGCTTGTCGGTGGTAAGCCAATTTATTGAAATTAAACTATAAACAGCAAAAGATAACAATACAAATTGCGGCAAATTAGAAAACGGATAAAACGAGATGATGAAAATCATCTACCAAGTTAGTTATCTAAATGAATCCTATGACTGCACAGAATATTTTTACGAATAAAAAACGAAATAACACGGAATCACTTCATTATTAATTCATTTTAAAATTGTTATCTTAATTTATATACCACGCTGACTGCCTAACTATAGAAGTATCCATTGGATGAATGACAAAACAAAACCTGTCTGTTCGTGTTTCCGCTAAGATGACATTCTGGTTAATTGAATCCCTGCCCAAGAAGTATTTTGGCTAGAGCGTTGGAAGCTGGACTCCGAAAACTAGTGCTTAATTAAACCATCAGCCATTGATAACACATTGAAATACCAAATATTTATATTAAGCTAACGGAATTAAAATGAACACCAATTTCGTACGTAAGATAAGTTGTAACATAACACGACTAAATTAACGTCAGGTATACGTGATGAAGCAGTTCGATCGTCCTTTATCATAATAAGAAGAACCGACAAACGTGGATCGATTCCGGATGATATATCTAAGTTTGCGACTGCATAGAAATTGCGCAATCTTCAATCCATTTGAGCAGAAGGATAAGAATATTTAGATCTCAAAATCAGAACTCAGCATATCAAAAAGGTTTTACGTATATATTTCGTTTTGCTCACTGTTACATAGTGTTTCGTCGTAATTTAACGATGACCAAGAAAGGCAGAAACGCATCAGTACGTAAAACAGACGGTAGTTTATATACGTTTTATGATTGGTTACATGAAATTTGGTATTCGCGATTATCAAAAACCAGTAACTCACTTTCTATAACATATATATGCGTGGTAAATGTAAATAAATATTATATTCATGATTGCACAAAATCTGCGCAGCTGAAATTTTAAATCAAGTATAGTTTATGCAAGACTACTAGAAGTGAGAGCTGCATTTTTGATCTGCCATAATTCACAAAAATATCGTGGCTTGATTATTTAAATCAAGCTTTCGAGCTTGAAGTAAACAAAAATCCTATTATATTTAACTAGTCGTCGACCAGCATAGCAAAGCTATCGCCATTCGCACGCATTGACGCATTTCAACCTTCCATGATCATCATCAGAGTACGACGGCAAACTGACCAGCGAAGATCAAACCGCTATGCATATACATGGAAAGAAAAATTACATATGCGGTTCTCACCTCAATTAGTCTCGCGTACATTGTACTTAACTGGAAACGTTGGCCACACAATTTCTATGCAGTCACGAACATTGACATTTTACAACTTTCGCCACATAAACATAAGTAATAAAATTACACAATCATCGTTTGCATGGGTTGTGGTAACAATTTTTAAAAATCAAGTTTGCCAGCTTGAAGTAAAAACCAATCCCATTGTAATTAATCAGTCGTCGAGTTGAGAGCCGCATATCTAATTTTTCTTTCCATATATATGCATTGCGGTTTGATCTTCGCTAGTCAGTTTGCCGTCGTATTCTGATGATGATCATGGAAGGTCGAAACGCGTCAGTGTGTGCGACTGGCAGTAGTTTTGCTATGCTGTTCGACGACTGGTTAAATAAAATGAGATTGATGTTTTATTTAAGCTCTCAAACTTGATTTACAGAATTGTTACCACCACCCGCGCAGTCAATGATTGGTTAATTTTGTCTTGATCCTCGTATTTCAGCTTTCTGTTAAGCTCTGATGTTGACCATGGAAAGTCTAAATGCGTCAGTAATTGCGATTCACGGTAATTTAATTAGGTGCGACTGGTTAAATAGAAACATCATTTGGAGAAGAAAGACGACTAGAGGTACACATGAACAAATAAGGTACACATGATTACACGAGGTCGTTACGGTGTCACAAAATTTACCGTTGCGAAGTCTATTCCGAAATGCAAACATCGACCGGGGATTATGAAAGGCATTAAAATTTTCAACAAAATAAGTAAACTAATGTTCGTTTAATTATATATGCAAACCTTGACTTTTTGTTGGCTCATTTATTTCGATAAAAAGATACGGTGCTTTTTGTTCGTGATAGAAAGAAATTGCTCAAGCATAACAATACCAGTGTGATACTTACTGCCACCTAATATTTTATTTGTCATTCGATTACTGTTAGACTGTCCGAAAATAAACCGATGCCGTAGAGCACCAACAGAACTCACGAGTACCAGCCACGATGCTCAAGGAAAAGCAGTGAATAAATGCGGTAACCAATGAATATCGGAAAGAGTAACCAAGAAGCATAACGAAATGCCAACTAAATAGAAAACTTTAGAAATAAGAAATAAAAAATAACTGTTAAAATTGAAGCCCAAATTCACAAAAACCAGCTATTAATAAGACAGAAACCCAATACTTCGCATCTTAAGCATATCGGCATAATAAACTATCATGTCTTATGACGGAAATTCAAGAAATATTCGAATGAAGCTGTTAGTGCAATGGTTTGCAGACTATTGACTCGGTTCCTGTTATGCTCAACAAGGTCAGTAGTGTTCGTTCTGTCATATTACGCGTTTTGCTTATTTCGATGTACGTTTTCGTGTGGCTTTTACTTCATACCTACCATTATTTCATGTGTAACAAGTTTTTTTAATATTCAAATTATTGACACATAAGCAGATATAAAAATAAAGAATCAAGTAATATCAGTTTTGACTAGCTACAACGAATGTAATGTCTCATTTTTAACAATATTATGACTATCATATGCCTCTGGTATGCCGTAAAGCTAATCAATTATCCAATCAACTAGTGACAGGTTTTCTGTTGCATGAAGGCAGATCAGGGATGGATTGTTAGAAATTCAGGTCCTAAGAGATTCCAAATAGTGTCCACATGAAAGAAAGACTAACCAAATACCTATGTTGCTATATGACTCTACATTGCGTATAGTATGCTACAATAGTGCCGCAGTGAAGTGTCCCGGATTTGAGCTCAATCCGCGGCATATTCTGGATGTTACAGAATTAGTTCTCGAAATGGAAAAACCAATATAGTGGATGAATTGCCTCTGATTTAATGTTTAGTTTACACTGGCAACATATTCAAAATTCAGCTAATTTAGACTCATATAGTTTACTTAAGTGCTTTAATAAAAGTTTTATAATGACAGATCTTGGGTAGCTAGTTAGAACTTCAGGTCTTAAGAGATTCCAAATAGTTTTCACCTGAAGAAAAGACTAAGCAGAAACATATGTTGGTATATGACTTCGGATAGCGTGTGATATGCAACATGTCTCGTCTGGCGAGTTCCCACTAAGAACTCTGAATAAATTGACTTTGACATCTAATTCAATATTTAGTTTATACAGGAAGAATTATATATAACTATAACCCTGTCATTTATCTCTAAATCTGTGTGTGTGTGCCTGTGTATGCGCGCTTATTTACAAAATAACCCTAATATTAATTATTAGGGTTTATAAAATAGAAATAATATTAAGCAATATATATATATATATAATTGTCTGCGTCATTCACACAATATAGGTTTACGGCATGACTGTTCAACGAATTCATCGTCACAAAATTCTTGCACAAAATTCTATGCCTTAATTTCCTATTCAACTATCTTTTTGTTGTTGATCATGCAAATCGGAATATCAGTGAACCCCTACCCGACTTAAGCAAAGGTTCTTGAAACTAGCATTTTAAAAAATGGAGTTGCTATTCATACAGACATCCCCAGTGCATACCACGACAGAAAGCTCGACAGCTCTAAAAGAATAAAAGTCGCTTCAAATTAAGCAAATCGGAGCACCATATTAGAACAACAAGATAACCTATTGAAAAGCCGTTTTCACTGTGTAAACTCAAAGCTACACTCAAAAAGTTTCCAAATGAGCATCATGAAACCATCACAATATCCATAGCCATCCAATCTACGCATGTTTCATAAAGTCAATGGATCATACAGAGCCTGCGTGGATTACCGCATGCTAAACACTGTGATGAAAACTGATGAATACCATATTTTACTATAAAAAAGTGGAAGCAATTACCTCCCAACGAACAATCTTGGACAAATATAACACTATATTCATGTAGCATCATGAAGTATGAAAAAGAGACTTAAAATCACTCCTTTTTGCCCATTTGAAACTCCTTACATGCCTTTTTGGTCTCAATTGTACCATATAGATATCTCAGTTTTATAAATTTCATTCTGTGTGACAATTCCGACTACTGCGTATTATCTGGATGACATAATTGTCTTTGGTTATGACATAGAATTTCTCACCGTGCATCCTAGAAATGACTTATCAGGAATTAAAATCAATTGTGACAAGCACAAATTGCAAATAAAACAGCTGATTACAAATCAAGATATTCAGACTTTGCCTTCTAAGGCCAATTCGATCAAGAACATTTAATCACAAAATTATTTGAAATATTTACAGAAAATCTTACGTGCCTAAACTACTATCGAAAATTCGTTACCGCCTATCAAAACAATTGTATTCGTCATGTGGGCACCTGAGGAATCGAAAAGGTCTAGGCGAGAATTCTACTATTACTAAATTTAATGAACATAGCTTCTGCTGGCGGTAATAAGGATTAATTAAATCATGGTTGAGATTTTGACACAAACATCTGTCCCATTATATATATATATACATTTGCCAGTATTGCAAAAATTAGAATAGTCAGTCCATGCAGTATATTGGTATCGTCCGTATTGAGAATATATCAGTTACTGTAAGGAATTTGCCGCGCGCATGGCTTGAACCTGAGCACATTTACATTATAATTTGTTTCTCTAACCACTGAGCCACCCTAAAGCAAAATTACAGTACCTACGATCTACAACCAATAAATCATTATGGAATAACAACACGCCACCTGGGGACAAGGTAGTGCATTAAAAATTTATAAAATAAAATGAATATTTTTTGCGCGGGCTGTGTACCAGGTAACTAGAGTCAATCTTGTGAGCCTCCGATAAGCAAGAGACACGCGTGTACATGCGATTATACCTTTCGTTCATGGTGACTTTGGTTTATCTTTTCGGTCCTAGTTGAAGAAATTTAGTACACAAATGGAACCAGATAGACAGACTGACAGTCATATAATTAAACGGGCATTGGTTGCGCGGGTGGTGATAACAATTATTATAATCAAGGTTGCGGTCTTGATATAAAGACCTGACCCATTCATTACTTACATATGTCAGTATAAACTAAGAATTATATAGTGTAGAAAAGGCAATTCACCCAGTAGACCGGTTTCGTCCTTATTGGGAACTCATCATGAACTGGCCAGAATTTGCCGCGGACAGGACTCGAACCTGGGCACGTCTGCTTCGGAATCTGGTGCTCTAACCACTGAGCCATCCCTCGCACACTACAATGCACACATTTTTCAGTTATACATAAACTAATGCAACTTAATTAGTCTATTTTTCCTATAGGTGGAGCACATATGGCTTCCTTTTAGACCCAAAGTTCCAACTAACCATCCCCAATCTGTCATTACTGAACAGACACCACACTACATGGGGAAGTGGTATTGAAATGAACATTTATAAAATTAAACGAGCATTGGTTGCGCGGGTGGTCATAACAATTATTATAATCAAGTTTGCGGTCTAAAAGGATGCCATATGAGCTCCACCTAAAGGAAAAATAAACTAACCATTGGCAGTTTTGGATTATTCAATACTAATGACTGCGGTTTAACCAGTATTGGTTTGTTGAAGTTTGGACCGGCTGGCCATCGTGCAAATTTCTCCTGATGCTACTTATATTGGTGAAGATATTTAGTCTTTTTTGCTGTCGCTGGTATACACTAATTCCATCGTTTCCACATTAATCCTTTTTTAATTCCGATGTTAGCCGTGATGCAACTTCTATTCAGGTCTGCTTAAGATGATAGATAGAATATCCCTGTTCAACCAATTATATATTTAAGCCAAGTTTTAAAATTTGAGATAAACTCCAATCTGATTTTAATTAACCGGTTATATTACATCAACAGCACAAAGGAATATTTAAATTTTAGATTAACTTTATTCATACATTTGTTAGCACGTGATAAACACAAATTGCATTGGAGAGAACAATTCCGCCAAAACTATCTGGCTGGTTGTCGTACTATTATCTATCTATCTTTATATATGTATATATATATATTTATTTATAATTATAAAGCCGTCGACAATCCTACCTCATTTTTTCATAATAATACCTTTAAATAATTCGTAAACTCTCAGAATTATTTTCTTCGATTTAAACGCAGAAAGTAGTTTAAATCCATCAATTATAAACATATTTCTTTTAAATAAGTTAAATAAAAATATACAATAACGCACAATTATATTTGAACTTTTAAATATTTAACTGAAAGTTATTGAAAGGAACGGTTTTTGTTTTATATGGTACTTTATACGAAAATTTCTTTTACATATTTTCCCTTTCATGCTTCATATTCCACAATTTCGTAAAAAATGTATACAAGTAACATCGTAACTTCAACAGTATTTGGCAAAACAACAACAGTTTAATGTAAAGACTCAAGTAATTATCGTTGATAGAAGACGTGAGGTCAATACTTTGTAAATAATTAATAGTAATAATCATGGAAATCTGGATGAGTACACAAAGTTTCCAGTTGGTCAGTGGCAAAATCATCTGCACTAGCAACCTCCGCGTACAAGACCTGAACAAGTGTAGGGTTTTCTATGCCATAGTGAAATGTTTCAACAGCTGGCGAGACTAGGAGATGATAACTTCTTTGCTCCTCTATTCGATTACCGATCACTAGATTAGTTGGTGAGGGCACAGTATCATCATTTGTCCCGTCAAAACCAATAAAGATCTCAGACGATGGCGCGTGCTCTATCTCGTGGTGAAAATTAGGCTGAGAATTCTCAATCGGTTCGAATATACTGCCAGATCTTATTTCAGCCATAAATACATTGTCATGAGCGTCATTGTTGAACGCTTTTGGTACGTACATCTAAAAGATTAAAGGAAAAAATATACCCAAATTATAAAATGCCTTTTTTATGATGAATTCGTAATTCCACAAAATATGATTAATCTGCTATGGATTGACATGAGCTCAATATCGAAACACATTAGATTGAAAATCGGGAATGGATTCAAAACTAGTACTAGTTAGCACACTTATTTATAAACATTTGGTTAAGCAAGTTTAACTAAACTTCGAACATAACTGCGCAAAGTCAATATTCTGAGGAATGGTTTCAGGAAATGCATACCAGCAGGTTTATTAAACTCTGACGAATAAATTGAACTTATTAATAACTCTCGTGCACAAGCAAAGGCAGATGTTAGTTCAATGTGTACAATTGTGGTTTATCCTTCTGGTCACAACTGAAATAATTTGTTACTAGTTTCGGAAAAATTGATCAAGCCAGATACATTAGTAAAGTATATTACTAAAATTGTGTGTATTGTAGTGTGTGGGAGGTGGGTCAGTGGTAAGAGCCCCAGATTCAGAAGGAGACGTACACAGGTTTGAACCCTGTCAGCAGCAAATTCTGGCCAGTACATGATGAGTTTCCCATAAGAATGAAATTGCTCTACTGGAGGAATTTCCTTTTCTACACAATACAATTCTTAGTCTGTTTAGACATGTCAGTAGTTAATAGGTCAGGTGCTTATATCAAGACCGCAACTTTGATTATAAAAATTATTATCACCCCCGCGCAACCAATGCACGTTTAATTATAGAAATGTTTAACATGGAGGCAAATAGAGTACACAGGCTTTTATTTATTGAAGTACCGTCGGAACCCTTAAACACGATAACGTATCAATGCACTTAACTAACAAAACTAGATTCAACTTTAAACCTAGTTTATAAACAAGTAACAATCGGAAATTTAAATAAATTATTTTGCCTTAATTCACAAATCAAGCAGCAATCGAATCTGCCTGCAGATTAAAAATGCAAAAGGCATTACTTTTGTATACAAATGAACTGCCATTTAATGGAAATTAAATTGTCAAATTAAATCATAATAGACACCATTCTTCAAATTTAATATAATAAATAAATCCGCAACGTACCTGCTCCCATCTCCATTGAAAGAAGACCAGAATGATCTGCACTATGAACAGCAGCATTATTTAATACAGACAAATTATATCGTATCACTTCCTCCACTTCGAACTGGGTGCGTTATGTATTTCGCCTATGCAAAGCAGCTGCAAGTCCATTGGGAAAATTAGTTAATCCATAAACAAGATTAAACAAACTTGGCTTTAGCTATCCATTGCAATGTTCCTAAGAAATATAAAAAAATTATAATTACCTCAATAAAGCGAAAGAAAGTTTCTCCAGTAAGCAAAGCATCGCTACCAGCTTGATGCTTTTCACCGAATCTTGGCACTCCTAATGCGTCCGCTAATTTCTGCAATCCACCTTTAAAGAGCTTGTACTCATTCATCATCGATTTGACATCGACAATCCTGGAAAAATAAATTTGTTTTGACACTGAAAATCTTCATACGCATCAGGCATGCAAGGTCAATTTGTGCACAGCTTCATCATGTACGCAAAATCGTAAGCTTTTAACCATGAATAAATTTAACAACTTACCTATGGAACCCAACCCATGTTATTTCATCATTAAATATAACACCACTTGTACGGAGAGTTTCTGCAAACTTATGTGGTTCAACGCCGTGATATGTTAACTTGTTGAAATCAAAACCAGATTTGTTCAACAGTTAAATAGAATCAGCTGCGTGTATCTCGAAATTCACATACCATTTTAAGTTAAACTGCACAGTAGAAATTTGGTCGACGCATTTTACATTTTTATTGAAAAAACTAAATCCGTTCTGTATGGGCATCAGCATATCTACATTTACTTTGATAGTATTATAAGCCAGATCATAGTTACTGGCAAAGTCACCGAATAACTCCACGACAAAACCAGAGAATTCTGTGTCTATGGCAACAAAACGGGTATCTCGAAGCAATTTTCGGACTAATTGCATGCCTTCATTGAAATTATGGCCCCATACATCCAGCACACGAATACTAGGCAGTGTGCAATTGTGAGGCGCAAGAGTCGTATGGGAGCCATAGCTATGCTGCGAATACTTCTGATTATTATGTTGAATATAATGCATATGAGCATGATTGAGATGCCCATGGTGGTGGGATGGAAAAAAATCTGTTGCAACTGCCATACCACCATGTAATCCTGATTCTCCGTTGTGAGTGCTAAACGACGAATCTGAACGCACGCTAGCCAAAGAATAGTCATATGCGTTTTGCGTTACTGATGATAAGTCTCCGGAAAGGTTCATCGTTATACATAAATGACACATATTGTGTATTTACCTGAAAGAAGTTATAATAAATTAGTATATTAAATAGTATGAAAAACTGAGTTTGTTTGTAAACCTATAAATATATTGTAAACGTAATCACATGTAACAATATTCAGGCTAATGCTTATATAATTTCTTACCATGCAAGCATTGTACTAAGCAGCATCTATTCTGTACGGTTAAAACTGTGACTCCTATATTAAAGCCTTATGTTTCCTCAAGATTAATACTAATACCCCTAAGAACGATCTTTTAATTTTTTAGTTATATAGTGGGCCATTGGAAAGTGTGAGTTAGCATTGAAGTCGCATTGTCGTTGACTTTATATGATGTTAGTTTCACTATTGCAGGTTTACACATTCGTCTAGGAGATTGTACCGTCCAATTATTCCACATTCTTCGACCAAATATATAGTGGTTAAAGGGCGTAATACCGGCTCTTACTGATGAGTCGCCAGTAAGCACTAAACGAATGTGCATGAGATTATACTTTCTGTTCATGCTGCCTTTGGTTTATCCTTCTTGTCACAACTGAACTAATTTGTTATTAGGTTCGCAACACCTAATACATACTTGCATATATTTTAGTTCTCCGCAACAAACAGTATTTAGCTGTAATATATTGAATTGAATGATGTCATGCTTACCGTGAAATGTGATAACTGATATCGATTAATGCCAGAGTGTATGGATTAACTGGAGTAACAGGTGTTCAGAAATTGGTGTAATTCTCAATTTTGGTGTACTTTAGCATAAATTGATATCCTTCAAGTTGGTATCATATACCGACTCGGAAAACGTAGTGTTTGTAACATGTACCTTTTCGGTACAATAATGTTGGTTTCAGTTTCTAACACAATATCCATATTGTTAATATCCTTTACAGTATATATACTATATAGTGTGAGTTATCGTTGAAGTCGCATTGTCGTAGACTTTATATGATGTTAGCTTCACTATTGCAGGTTTTCACATTCGTCTAGGAGATTTTACGTCCTATTATTCCACCTTCTTCTACCAAATATATAGTGGTTAAAGGGCGTAATACCGGCTCCTACTGGTGAGTCGCCAGTAAGCTCGAAACGAATGTGCATGGGATTATACTTTCCGTTCATGCTGCCTCTGTTTTATCCTTCTGGTCACAACTGAAATAGTTTGTTACTAGATTCGCAACACCTAATACATACTTGCATATATATTAGTTCTTCGCAACAAAAAGTATTTAACTTTTTAGTTTGTTCTGCTGGTCTTACTTGATCTACCCCTCGGAGCCTCAGAATGATTGATAATTGTGCCCTGAACTCGACCACCTTTATTTGTGAGATTGTGAACCCTGTTTCCACACTGAACTGGCCGTTCTCTAGGAGCAGTGTACTGGTTGTGCTGACGCTTAGATGCCGTTTTCGTCGGAGCTGGTGTCTTTATATATTGATATTGCTTCCTGGCCATCGGCTGTTGCCTTCTGTCTCAGAATTGATTATTATGCCGCAAAGAATTCCAGTACGGTATGTCGCTCCTGGCAGATGTTGTAACTGGACCCATGCGTGGATTCGCAGCTGCCACTTTGTATGTCAAAATGTCCGAACTTTGAAGAGCCTGAAGTCTCTCTTCCAGACCTCGCTGGGCTCTGGCTATTGCACGTATCCGGTATGATCCAGTAGCATGAACATGATGGCCTTATGTGGTTGCAACCCGGGTAAATACTCCGTTAGCTTTGAGAACCACCGCTTGATACGTAGCATGGTATCCAGGGTCATCTCAACCATTAATGGTTTGAGGCTGTACAATTCTGAGAACACCTCCTGAGGCCTGGCCTGGAAGTGATCCAATACTCGTTTTTAGTACTCATCATTCGTGAGGTCAACCGGCAATTCCAATTGGACTGCTACTGTCCGGTTCACTAATTCCTGGACAGCCACACGCACAATAAGTGCTTCTAATGTAAATTCTTGGGCTCAAACTGATGCTTCAAATTTTTCGAACCCGAACTGGGGCCTTTCCTCATCTAGTGGTAACAGCATGGGCTTAAATTCTGATGACGGTCTGAAATAACTCGTCGATTCGGCTGAAAACGCCGGCATATTTCCTCCTGATTTCCCTTCGGCGCGGTCGCCATTGTTGTGTCCACCTATATTGGAAGGGCCATGCACTCGGATATCGTCTGTGTTTATTATCAGTGTATCGTCCAGATGAGACTTAATTATACCTAATTCTGCAGATTAATTGTTCATTTGAGTAGTCAGTCGTTGAATCAACATTTCTAACCCATCAGAAGCCATTTTTAAATGTACAATACATGCTTTATTTTTACTCAATTTTATATAGAATTTTGCTCGCAAAACGAGCATCGATTTAATAAAATAAATTCACAAATATTAATTAATTTATGTTTACTTCTGCTCAAAATTTGCTTTTATCATTGGGCTAATTGCTCCATTCGTATACGGGCGCTTCTGCAAGGAATTTCTGTTGAAATAATGTCTGCCCTAGATAAGACCCTTTGTTCATTCTCTGTCTTCAAGGAGACTATTGCCACAATCTCGGCAATACATGTAGTCGCTTGGTTTTAGCTGAACTCCTTTTGTCTCAGCATTTTTCCTATGTAGTTTGTTGCAATTTTCTTCAAATTTTTAGTTCGTATGTGAAATGGTAACATTTTCATCAATAACCTTGATTATTATTTCTATGGTAGGAAATGATTTGATGCTATCTGTTGAAATGAAATCACTTGTCTCCAAATTTACAATCCGATTCATTATTGAGACTGAATAATCATCAAATTAGACAAGATGATTCCAACTTGAACGTGATTAAATTCTCGAAGTTGCCTCTGCAGTCTCTGTGAAGTGGTAGCGTGTTCCCCCTAGCAATGTCGCACGTTATGTCGGGAATCAAATGACGCTATACTTATCCTCGTTTCCATTACTAATTCTGTCGATTCCAGTCGTCGTTTAAGCTTGTTTATATACTGATTAAAGTCTGCACTCTGCTCTACCACGTGGCTACTCCATTCTCCTAATTGTAGGGTAGGACAATGGCTAACTGTTTATTATTGTAGCACAGTTTAGAATGACTGTCTTGTTTTCAATTAGTCTTTGAAAGAAGTGCTAACTTTTATTGGTCGAAAGCGTGAAGTTATCCTGTGTGGCACATTGCACAAATAAAATATGCTATACTGTTAGACTTTAAACGAGCATTGATTGCGCGGGCGATGACAACAACCAACATAATCAAGGTTAAACGAACATTGGTTGCGCGGGTGGTGATAACAATTATTATAATCAAGGTTGCGGTCTTGATATAAACACCTGACCCATTAATTACTTACATATGTCAGTATAAACTAAGAATTGTATAGTGTAGAAAAGGCAATTCATCCAGTAGACCGGTTTCGTCCTTATTGGGAACTCATCAAGTACTGGCCAGAATTTGCCGCGGACAAGTCTCGAACCTCGGCACGTCTGCTTCGGAATCTGGTTACCTGTAGAATTTAACTTCTATACCAGCTTGTGCTTTTTTTCTTAACCTTCCCTTCAGTTAAAACCAATTTAGAATTCGGCCATTAGACTTTAAATCAACCTAACTTTATAAAGTGTCACGGCGTCTCTAACATTATGACAGATAGGAGGTGGCTATTTAGTAATTCATGGATAAATAAATGCCAAATGTGTTTCGCCGGAAGGAAAGGCTAAAAATAAAGCATATTTGTTATATTACTTTAACTTGTGTGTTGTACGCAGCTGGGTGGCGCAGTGGTTAGAGTCACAGACTCTGAAGCACATGTTTCCCGGTTCGAGTTCTGTCCACTGTAAATTCTGTTAAGTACATGAAGATCCTAAAAATTACAAAACCGGTCTATGGGATAAAATATCTTTTCTATCTGATGCATTGTTGAGTTTATACTAATATATACATATATATATATATATATATATATATATATATATATATATATATATATATATAGTATATATATAATGGAAATGGCTTTTCAATAGGTTATCTTGTTGTGCTAATATGGTGCTCCGATTTGCTTAATTTGAAGCGAATTTTATTTTTTTAGAGCTGTCGAGCTTTCTGTCGTGGTATGCACTGGGGATGTCTGTATGAATAGCAACTCCATTTTTTTAAATGCTAGTGTCAAGAACCTTTGCTTAAGTCGGGTAGGGGTTCACTGATATTCCGATTTGCATGATCAACAACAAAAAGATAGTTGAATAGGAAATTAAGGCATAGAATTTTGTGCCTGAATTTTGTGACGATGAATTCGTTGAACAGTCATGCCGTAAACCTATATTGTGTGAATGACGCAGACAATTATAAGTGGAAGTCAAAATATACGGGGTAAAATGAGACACAATGGATGCAAACACATTTTTTGATGCAAGATGCACCAGCTATTTATAAGTAGGTATACGCACTCTCATGACTGTTGAGTGTAGTACACATAAAGTCAACTCGGCCTTGGCTTAACTATTGAGAAATAAATCTGTTGGCTTTGTATCTACGACGTAGATTCTCAGTGTCACCGTTATCGAACAACTCAGCAACTGGAGTGAAATTAAAACAATATATATATATATATATATATATATATATATATATATATATATACAGGGATATTCTACCTCTCCGCTTAAGCATACCGGAATAGAAGTTTCATCACGGCTAACATGCGGAATCTAGAAGGATTAATGAGGAAACGATGGAATTATTGTATGCCAGCGACAGCGAAATAGACTAATTATCGTCACCAATATAAGTAGCATCAGAAGAAATTTGCACAATGGACAGCCCGTCCAAACTTCAAAAACCACTACTGGTTATACCGCAGTTAGTAGAATTGGATACTCCAAAACTGTTAATTGGTAGTACTGATGGCGTGGAGCACTCGGAATGACGGGACCATTCAGCAACCAGTTATCACGTAGATTGAGACGGCTTGAATTCAGTAATGGGGACTGTTAACGAAAAGATGGAAATAACGCTAATTTTATAACGAATAATCAAAAAATAACATTTTGGAAGTGTGAGAGTGTGAGTTATTTATAAATTCAATTCAGACATCAGTTTATTAGCCAATTATTTTCACTTAATACAACTTACTACTTATTAGATTTTATATAAAAGATACATTTATTTCCAAAAGATATCAAACTATTTGTTTTAGTAAAAGAATTAATTTAGCGTTGTTCCAATTCCATTTGATCTGGAATAAAACGCTTATATTAAAAAATGAAAACAAATTAATTACGTATGACATAAACTTAACTATAAGTTAAGATTTGCAAAACCGCACACAGGGTGTAAATGAATCGAAGTCAATTTTTAAATGGCTCCAGGTTATATCTTGCAGCCAGTGGTCGTCACGAAGTTATTTTCTTGTACGCACGCATTGATTTACGTGCGCATATTGTTATTTGTAAGGTTTATTGATGTTTGTTTAAAAATGTATGTATCATTTTCATCATCAAATTCACAATAGTCATGATCATCAATGTCATATATATATGCGTTCATTGTGCAAATACCTTATTGCTGCTTATTGACGCTCGTTCTTTGCGATAAGTCGATAAATCACCATTTCCTTGATCTACCCGCTGGGGTATTTCCATCCACTGTCTTTGACTCCGGATATATCGACTTCCGGTTTCGGAAAACCTTTAACGGAAAGCGTACAAACAATTGGACATTCAATAAGTCAAATTAGTTGTGGGATGTGCTTACCGTTGTAACGACTTCCAAAACCGGAAGTCGATATATTTGGAATCAAATTGTAGACAGTGGATACAAACACATTGTTGGGTAGAACAAGTATCAGGTAATTAATCTATTCCCTGTCTCGCAACATGTTACTCTAATTTAGATACATGGACTGGTTTCCCAGCCAAGGCTGACGAACATCGTCCATCCGGAGAATAATATTTTCAGGCGCAAGAGTCGAACAGTTCTTACTGCAACTTAAGCTTGTCCACTGTGTCTGACATAGTTAAACGCACACACACATGCATCTTAGTTTACATACATATATGCACACACATTCATATTCAGAGGCAGTAGAAACGCAATCATATGTTCTTAAATGCGATGAACTATAACACAAAGATTTATTTATTATGCTTCGCACACTTAGTATGAAATAATTTTATACCTGAATTTTATCATGATTCAAACAAGAATTGAGTAACAGGAGTACGCCTTAGCCAGGAGGGCGTGTTGTCCGCTGTATCCAAATGTACGTTAAATAAAATACACCACATCACATGGATATATACAAAAAGACGTATAGACAGGCACATATAAATAAATAGCAATAATTTTGTTATTCGCTTTATCAACACATTGAACACCCTGCAGTGTTATCACTTCGAGCGTAAAATCAAAACACGATACAAATTTTATACTTAGGACAAAATACGATAGCCTAAATTATTAAATGTTGAGCTTTGGTGCTCAGTGCTGTCCTTCTTATTGTGGATTTGACCGCATTTTTCTTGTGCGGGATAATTGATAGCACTAGTACGACGTTAAAATCTTGAATCCTGTACATTTCCAGGTGCACCGATTATTTGACATGATTGATGGGTTCACACCTGTCCCTTCATCAGCTGCTTGTCTGAAAATGACGTTGAAACAAGATTTTCCACTCTTCTTTTTCCTAATTTTTAAGACCGTATTTCCAGTCCCATTATCAGGGTTGACATCATACGCACAGGAATAAAACAACTTCTGACAAATTAGTTTTAATATAAGGGTTACCAATGGAAGTATTAATAAATTTATTACATTTACAAAGTTCCAGATAAACTTCGAATGCAGGATTATAAGAAATATAATAAAAATTATCTAACTTGATTCAAACCACAAATGGGCAATTATATTTTATGTTTATATCAAAATATTTAGACCGGACAATTCGTCAAATCAGAAAAATATTAATAGGATAAAACGTCAGTTAAATGTTCATATTTATGGTAATTAGATATAGCAGTAATGTTAATTCAGATAATCATGTACAATATAATTTTAAGTAAGATTTATGCTACTAATTTATAAGTTAGTAGGTAGTTAATAATACTTAGGTTTGCAATTGAAAACATAAAGGTACAATGCAAGAGCAGTCCTGTCGCGGAAACTTATTTCTCCACTTTGGGACCACGTTTTCAATGCTAATCCGACAATATCCTTGATGGCGTGGCGAGTGAAGTTGCATTGAGCAACCATAATAAACAAACTTTATTTATCTGTTTTGCGAGCCCACTAGTCTCTAAGGGTTAGATGGATTCAGAAATCACGAACAAATAGCATCGTATCTTTTTATCGAAATAGATGAGCCAACAAAATTTCAAGGTTTACATATATAACTAAACGAACATTAGTTTACTTATGTTGTTGAAAATTTTAATGCCTTTCATAATCCCCGGTCGATGTTTGCATTTCGGAATAGACTTCGCAACGTCAAATATTGTGACACCGTAACGACCTCGTGTAATCAAGTGTATCCAGTACGTTCATGTATACCTCTAGTCGTTTTTCTTCTCCAAATGATGTTTCGATTTAACTAGTCGCACCTAATTAAATTACCGTACATCGCAATTACTGACACATTTCGACTTTCCATGGTCATCATCAGAGCTTGATAGAAAGCTGAATTACGAGGATCACGAAACAAATAACAATTCTGTAAATCAAGTTTGAGTGATTAAATTAAAAATCAATCTCATTAAATTTAACCAGTCGTCGAACAGCATAGAAAAACTACTGCCAGTCGCACACCCTGACGCGTTTCGACCTTCCATAATCATCATCAGAATACGACGGCAAACTGACCAGCAAAGATCAAACCGCTATGTATATATATGAAAAGAAAAATTAGATATGAGGCTCTCAACTCGACGACTGATTAATTACGTAATTTAGGTTGCCATGCAGAAGATGTGATTGAGACACTCTCCTTGGATAAATTTTAACTCAAGTATCTACGAAAGCACTGATTGTTTAAGGAGGAATCTGTGATTTGATAGAATTAAATTTGAAAGAGTGTTTTTCGTTTTCTTAGAAGAGTGAACGGCATTCACAAACACATAAACATGGATCTAGTTCACCCGCGTAGTGAATTTCATAATCTGGATTATCTGTTGGAAGCTAATTGCTTCTAAATGCCGCAAGTTTCCACACATTATAGTATCTATTTATTAGAATACCATGCGGCATCATCAAGTGTCTGATTCCGCGAATAAGCGTGTAGTCACAAAGTCGCCGCTCTGTACTTTCAACATTTCAAACCATCTATCGTAGTTGCTTTAAGCGCCTGACGAGCAGGATTTATAAGACAATTTCTCAGGCAGTGCTGCGACAAATTCAAGCTGAATCCCTTAACTAGGCGCGAAGTTATTTCACATAAAATACAACTCCAGTAGGTTCCTGAATTTCGCTCAGTTAAAGGTAACCAAAGCAAAAGAAGAATTGCATTGATTTACGAAACTGTCAAAGCTGCAGCCCCCATAGCAGACCATCTCCAGTGGTTTAGCGACAAAAATTGTTATTGACGACATTCTTGACGTAGAGATTTCGTATTTATGGTTTTCAAACTTCGGCGGCTAGCTTCATTCTTATTTAAACAATTTGATGGAAATAACTTTAACCACTTATGCGTTTGGAATTATCGGCATATCTATAACTTCTTGAATTCACATTTCTATACGAGATCCTATTGTCCAGTTGCCCTACATATCTTGACCAAATGTATAGTAGGTACGGGGCGCAGTACCTGCTCTTACTGATGAGTCCCCATTAAGCACGAAACACATGTGTACGTGCAATTCGACATTTATTCATGCAACAAATACAAACTGTTAATAAGAAAATATATTATAAAACGATGTTTTGTACAATCCCAGCTAGGGAAACATACTTTATTAAATTTTCGTTTTGTGGTCATATTTGTGTTCATTTTTTGTCGTTTGTTTCAGTATGTACATATTTTTATGTCAAATTTGCGAGCAACAATTACACACAAATCACATTTTATATAACAGGTCATTGAACAATGAAACAAAATATCGTCAGTCGCACAAACTAACGCGTTTCGACCTTCCATGATCATCATCAGAATACGACGACAAACTGACTAGCGATGATCAGAGCGCATTTCGTTTACATGGAGAGCAAAATTAGATATGCGGCTCTCACATCTAGTATTTTCGAATACATTTTACTCGACTGGAAATGCTGACTGAACAATTTCTATGCATTCATGAAGTTTAGCTGTTTGTAGCTATCGCCACGCATATATATATATATATATATATATATATATATATATATATATATATATATATATATAGACAATACAATAAAAAATAATTGATTGAGCGGTTGGTGATGGCAGTTCTTTAAACCAAATTTGCGAGCTTCAAGTAAACATCAATCCCATTGTATTTAACCAGTAGTCGAACAAGGTAAGAAAACAACCGCCAGTGGTTAAATAAAATTGGATTCGTGTTTACTTTAAGCTCGCAAACTTCATTTAACGAATTGTTACCACCACACGTGCAATCACCTATTTTTTAAATGTATTGCCTGTTTATGTGTATTGCGAAAGCTGCAAGCAGTTAACGTTCGTGACTGCATAGAAATAGTTTGGCCGACATTTCCAGTCAAGTACGTTGTATACAAAAGAACTAGAGGTGAGAGCAGCATATCTAATTTTGGTTTCCTTATATAGGCAATGTGTTCTGATTCTTGCCAATTCGTTTGCCGTAGTATTCTGATGATGTTCATGGAAATTCGAAACGTGTCCGTTCGTGCGCCTGGCGGTATTTTTTTATACTTTTGGACGACTGGTTACCTCAGGCTCGCAAACTTGATTAAGAGAATCGTTACCACCACCCGCGCAATCAATTTTTGTGTAATTGTATTGCCTTTATATGTATATGTGGCGAAAGCTGCAAATAGTTAATGTTCGCTTGGTGCTTGCTGGCGACTCATCAGTAGGAGCCGATTTTACGCCCTTTAACCACTATATATTTGGGTGAAGTATGTGGGATAATAGGATGGTAAAATCCTCTAGACGAATGTGTAAACCTGCAGTAGTGAAACGAATGTGCATGAGATAATACTTTCCGTCCATGCTGCCTTTGGTTTATCCTTCTGGTCACAACTGAACTAATTTGTTACTTGGTTCACAGCACATATTACATACTTGCATATATATTAACTCTCCGCAACAAACAGTATTTAACTGGTATATATTCAATTGAACGATGTCATGCTTACCGTGAAATGTGATAACTGATATCGATCAATGCCAGAGTGTATGGATTTACTGGAGTAACAGGTGTTCAGGTGTAGTTGTAATTCTCAATTGCGGTGAACTATAGGATACATTGATATCTATAATGTTAGTACCATGTACCTCTTCGGCACTTTAATGTTGGTATCGATTACTGACACGATAACCATAGTGTAAGTATCCTTTAAATACTATTATATTATATAGTGTGAGTTAGCGTTGAAGTCGCATTGTCGTAGACTCTATATGATGCTAGCTTCGCTGTTGCAGGAGATTGTAACTTCGTATTATCCCACATTCCTCTCCCAAATGTATAGTGGTTAAAGTGTGTAATACTGGCTCCTACTGATGAGTCGCCAGTGAACACGAAACGAATGTGCATGAGATTATACTTTGCGTTCATGCTGTCTTTGATTTATCCTTCTGATCACAACTGAACTAATTTGTTACTAGAAATCGAAAAGATCTAGGCGGAAACTCTACTATTACTAAATTTAATGAACATAGCTTGTGCTGGAGGTAATAAGAATTAATTAAATCATGGATGAGATTTTGCCATAAACACCAGTCCCACTATATATATGTATATAAATTTGCCTGTATAAATCAAGCATTGTAAAAATGAGAAAAGTCAGTCCATGCAGTATATTGGTATCGTCCGTATTGAGAATATATCAGTTACTGTAAGGAATTTGCCGTGCACATGCCTCGAACCTGGGCACGTCTGCTTTGGAACGTTTTTCTCAAACCACCGAGCCAGCCTGACGCATTATTAAAGTAACTACTAACCACCACCAATATACCATTATAGAAAAAACAAAACGTCATCTGGGAACAGGGTAGTGCAATAAACATTTAGAAAATAAAATGAATTTTTTTGCGCGGGCGCTGATAACAATTAATTAAATCAAGATTGCGATCTTGACATGCACACCTGTCTCATTAAATACATACACTAAACAGTATAATCCAAGCATTGACGAAAAGGCAATTCATCCAGTAGATCCGTTTTGTCCTTTAAGGGAGCTCATTAAGTACTGCTCAAAATATTTCTCGGAAAGGGCTCGAAAATGTTCAAGTCCGCTTTCGAATCTGCTCCTCGTACCACTGAGCCAACCTGACGCATATTACGCTGAACTTTCAATTATACTTCAAATTATATTTCTCAGTTAGCATTTCCTTTCATTAGAACCAAAATATCATACCTTTAGATCTAAAGTACCAGCTAACCAGCGTCAATCTGATGAGCCTCCAAAAAGCAAGAGACTTGTGTGTACATGAGTTTATCTTTTCGTTCATACTGACTTTGGTTTATCCTTCCGGTCCTATTTGAATTAATTTAGTACACAATTGGAACCAGATAGACAGACTGACAGTCAGTTAATATTTTTACATTAGAAAAATATTAAACATAAAGATCTCAATAGTTTTAGTCAGTTATATCGCGTTATGTGGCTAAAAATATTATTTGCGAAATATACAACGTAAGTTACGCAATAAATATTCTCGCGCCAATTTGTTATAAATTATTCGGTTTCGTGCGTTTGGAATAATACTTTCACAAGGCAAACAATATATATATATATATATATATATATATATATATATATATATATATATATATATATATATCAGTATAAACTCAACATTGCATGAGATAGAAAAGATATTTCTTCCCATAGACCGGTTTTGCAATTTGTGGGATCTTCATGTACTTCTCAGAATTTACAGCTGCGTACAACACACAAGTTAAAGTAATATACCAAATATGTTTTATTTTTAGCCTTTCATTCCGGTGAAACACATTTGGCATTTATTTATACATAAATGACCAAATAGCCACCTCCTATCTGTCA
Source organism: Eudiplozoon nipponicum (assembly GCA_029291075.1). NCBI lineage: Eukaryota > Metazoa > Platyhelminthes > Monogenea > Mazocraeidea > Diplozoidae > Eudiplozoon > Eudiplozoon nipponicum. The sequence goes on along the minus strand of JAQBSW010002560.1, from coordinate 24,810 downwards.
TTATATAACAGTCGCCGTGACACTTTAGAAAGTTAAATTGATTTAAAGTCTAATGGCCGAATTCTAAATTAGTTTTAGCTGAAGGAAAGACTAAGCAAAAAACACAAGCTGATACAGAAGTTAAAGTCTTGTATACAATGCGGCTCTAGCGGATTAGCGAGTCCCAGATTCCGAAGCTAACGGACCCAGGTTCGAGCACTGTCGGCGGCAAATTCTGGCCAGTACATGATGAGTTCCAAATAAGGACGAAATTGGTCTACTGAATGAATTGCCTTTTCCACACTATAAAAAAACTTAGTTTATACTGACAAATGTATGTGTATAATGGGTCAGGTGTTTACATCAAGATCGCGACCTTGATTATGTTGATTGTTATCATCACCCACGCAATCAATATTCGTTTAAAGTCCAACAGTATAGCATATTTTATTTGTGCAATGTGCCACACAGGATAATTTCACGCTGTCGACCAATAAAAGTTAGCACTTCTTTCAAAGACTAAGTGAAATCAAGACAGTCATTCTAAACTGTGCTACAATAATAAAAAGTTAGCCATTGTCCTACCTTTCAATTAGGAGAATAGAGTAGCCACGGTGGTAGAGCAGAGTGCAAACTTTAATCAGTATATAACCAAGCTGAAACGACGACTGGAATCGACAGAATTAGTAATGGGAACGAAGAGGAAATATAGCGTCATTTGATTCCCAACAGAACGTGCGACATTGCTAGGTGGAACACGCTACCACTTCACAAAGACTGCAGAGACAACTCGGAGAATTTAATCACGTTCAAGTTGGAATCATCTTGTCTAATTTGCTGATTATTCAGTCTCAATAATGAATCGGATTGTAAATTTGGAGACAAGTGATTTCATTTCAACAGATAGCATCAAATCATTTCCTATCATCGAAATAATAATCAAGGTTATTGATGAAAATGTTACTATTTCACATACGAAATAAAAATTTGAAGAAAATTGCAACAAACTACACAGGAAAAATGCTGAGACAAAAGGAGTTCAGCTAAAACCAAGCGACTACATGTATTGCCGAGATTTTGGCAATAGCCTCCTTGAAGACAAAGAATGAACAAAGGGTCTTATCTAGGGCAGACATTATTTCAACAGAAATTCCTCGCAGAAGCGCCCGTATGCTAATAAAGCAATTAGCCCAATGAATAAAGCAAATTTCGAGCAGAAGTGAACATAAATTAATTAATATTTGTAAATTTATTTTATTAAATCGATGCTCGTTTTGCGAGCAAAATTCTATATAAAATTGAGTAAAAATAAAGCATGTGTTGTACATTTAAAAATGGCTTCTGATGGGTTAGAAACGTTGATTCAAGGACTGACTACTCAAATGAACAATTTATCTGCAGAATTAGGTATAATGAAGTCTCATCTGGACGATACACTTATAATAAACGCAGACGATATATGAGTGCATGGCCCTTCCAATATAGGTAGACACAACAATGGCGACCGCGCCGAAGGGAATTCAGGAGGAAATATGCCGGCGTTTTCAGCCGAATCGACGAGTTATTTCAGACCGTCATCAGAATTTAAGCCCATGCTGTCACCACTAGATGAGGAAAGGCCACAGTTCGGGTTCGAAATATTTGAAGCATCAGTTCGAGCCCAAGAATTTACATCAGAAGCACCTATTGTGCGTGTGGCTGTCCAGGAATTAGTGGACCGGACAGTAGCAGTCCAATTGGAATTGCCGGTTGACCTCATGTATGGAGAGTGCAAAAGACGAGTGTTGGATCACTTCCGGGCTAGGCCTCAGGAGGTGTTCTCAGAATTGTACAGCCTCAAACCATTACTGGGTGAGATGCCCCTGGGTACCATGGCACGTATCAAGCGGTGGTTCTCGAAGCTAACTGAGTCTTTACCCGAGTTGCAACCGCATGAGGCCATCATGTTCATGCTGCTGGATCCTACCAGATAGAGTGCAATAGCCAGCGCCCAGGGAGGCCTGGAAGAGAGACTTCAGGCTCTTCAATTTCGGCCATGTTGACAAACAAAGTGGCAGCTGCAACTCGACGCATGGGTCCAGTTACAATATCTGGCAGGAGCAACATACCGTACTGGAATTCTTCGCGGCATAATAACCAATTCCGCGACAGAAGGCAATAGCCGGTGGCCAAGTCAATATGTAAGCACACTAGCTCCGACGACTACGGCATCTAAGCGTCAGCAAAACCAGTATACTGCTCCTAGAGAACGGCCAGTTCAGTGGGAAAACAAGGGTTTACAATCTCACAAATAAAGGTGGGCTAGATAAGGGCACAAATATTAATCTTTCGGTGGCTACGAGAGGTATTTCGAGTGAAGACCAGCAGAACAAACTAAAAAGTGTTCCGAACCAGATGGCCTTTGAAGAAAAGGAAGTGTAGGAAACATTGCCAAATGTGATATGTTGGTATTACCACTGACTTAGCCATTGAACAACGTAAAACCGAAGAGAGCAAGTTTATGTCAGGCATCAGGCGCATCAATGGTGGCTGCGGGCGAGTTTGACACGAAATTGTTAATAAATGAAAATATCTACCATATGTCTTTTGTTGTTGCGAATACGCAAACGCTCTTATTGGGACTTGATTTCATTATAAAATGAGTTAAGACGATAGACTGTCAAAATAAGCGTATATGCATATCGAGGCCTGAGAGAATAAATTCAATAAATTCTATATGTACCCCAAAGATGCAAGAGGAGACCAGTTGTCTGCCTGGATGGTTGAAGAATATTCAAACCAAATAAAACATTATATTCCAACTGCCTGATAGCAGCGAACGTCCAGGGCTGACGGTCGACCAGTTTAAGCTATGTCTAGAACTTAATGAAGGTTAGGAATCGCCAAAATATATGGTGCTGCTCCAAAGAAATTAGCAGCAGCCACTCGAGCAACCCAAAAAATGATAGAAGCCGGCTTTCTTGAACCGTCATCATCTGTTTTTCGGGCTCCGATGGTTTACGTTACGAAAAAGGATGGTTCGCTCCGACCGGCGGCTGATTTCCGGAAATTAAACTCAGTGACTAAACCTGACCCGTATCCCATGCCGGCTCTGCGTGATCTGTTTCTCCAACTAGCCGGAGGCAAATGGTTTGACGTGCTTGATCTTAAACAGGGTTTTTGGCAAATTGGCGTGCGGCCCGAAGAACGATGTAAGTTAGCGTTACGGGTACCCCAAGGTCATTTCCAATTCATCCGGGTACCATTTGGTCTTAAAAACGCGCCGAAAGTGTTCCAAAGAAAGATGGACTCGTTCGTGTCTGAATTAACTTGTACAAAAGCTTACGAGGACGATGAAAGAGGTACTGCGATGTTGGTGTCACGAGAGCCCGGGAACGTGGAGAGACAAATTCCATTTGGTCGAGCGGGCCATGCGCTTTAGTCTCAACAGCTACAGGATTCGCTCCAACGAACATGGTCTATGGCGGACACATAAGACTGCCAGGTGAACCTGTAATCCAAGGATCCCCTGAGCGCTGCACCATAACGGATATTCAGGAGCGACAAAAACAGTTAACTGAATATGTTTGCGCCACACAGCGACAAGGCTATGCAAGTCAACCTACACACACTCGCTTAAATGTCGGCGACTATGTCATGGTCGCGTAGGTCGAGCCCATGGCACTGCAGGCTGTCAATGATGGGCCGTATCGCGTGGAGAGTGTGGACTCAGAGCAAAATACAGTTTTTGTTAGCATGCCAAATGGACCACGAGCATTCGCATTTGATCAATTAAGCAGAGTGCCAAGGCCGATTCCTGAGGGCGGGAGATGTGGCAATAGCCACCTTAAAGACAGAGATGTCCAAAGGCGTCAGACTTGATCAGCATGAGTTCGTCCAAACAGAGGCAGCCAACACTGCCAGACAACATGCCACAGGTGACTTCGTTCTCAGTCGCACCAGAGCTGGCAGCAGAACACTTCGTCGGAGTGCATGTGCTCAATGTGGACGCGTTTGCAGGGCCTGAAAAAGGGAATTGCCCCACTGATGCAATGAATTAGAGAATGGGAATAGTGTTCATATTAACATTGCTGTCTTAAATTACACAACATCAGTCACATTGCCACATCAAATTACACACCCACACACACCTACATTGCAATCAATTACACCAGCTCCAGGAAACTGGAGAAAGAATAAATCTTCTCCACTTACCGACCTTTGGATACAGCGTAAAACACACCCTCCTGGCTAAGGCATACTCCTGTTACTTAATTCTTGTTTGAATCATGATAAAATTCAAGTATAAAATTATTTCATACTAAGTGTGCGAAGCATAATAAATAAATCTTTGTGTTATAGTTCATCGCATTTAAGAACATTTGATTGCGTTTCTACTGCCTCTCAATGTGAATATATATATGTAAACTAAGATACAGGTTTTTGTGCGTTTATTTATTTCAGACACTGTGGACAAGCTTAAGTTGCAGTAAGAACTGTTCGACTCTAGCGCCTGAAAATATTTTGCTCCGGATGGACGATGTTCGTCAGCTTTTGCTGGGAAACCAGTCCATGTATCTAAATTAGTCTAACATATTGCGAGACAGGGAATAGATTAATTACCTGATTCTTGTTCTACCCAACAATGTGTTTGTATCCACTGTCTACAATTTGATTCCGAATATATCGACTTCAGGTTATGGAGGTCATTACAACGGAAGGCACATCCCACAACTAATTTGACTTATTGATTATCAAATTGTTTGTACGCTTACCGTTAAACGTTTTCCGAAACCGGAAGTCGATATATTCGGAGTCAAATTGTAGACAGTGGATGCAAATACCCTAGCGGGTAGATCAAGGATCAGGTAATTTATCTATATATCCAAAAGAACGAGCGTCAATAAGCAGCAATAACGTAATGCACCAAGTAATCATATATTTTTTACGTTGATTATCATGATTATTGTGATCTTGATGAAAAGATACATACATAAATGCTACCAAACATCAATAAGACATGCGCACTAATGCACATGTACATAATAAATTATGCCTGAGTACAAGAAAAAGCCAAAGAGAACAACGTGTGGATTACTGGCTGCAGGATATAATCCGAAGCCATTCAGACGTTCATGACGTTTATCGCTTTTTTGGTCACGGTGCATTTATTATGTTATAGTTAATTTATATCGTTCATTAATTAGTTTGTTTTCGTTTTTTTAGTATAAGCATTTTATTCCAGATCAAATGCAATTGGGACAACGCTAATTTAATTCTTCTACTGAAACAAAAAGTTTGATATCCTTTGGAAGTAAATGTAAATTTTATATAAAATCTAATAAGTGGTAAGATATATTAAATAAAAATAAATTGCCAATAAGCTTTGATCTGCGTTTGCTATTAATGTCTGAAATGAATTTATAAATAACTCACAATCTCACTCTTAACAAAATGTTATTATATGTTATGAAATTAACATTATTTCAATCATTTCGTTAACAGTCCGCATTACCGAATTCAAGCCGTCTCAATCTACCTGATAACTGGTCGCTGAATGTTCCCGTCACTCCGAGTGCTCCATGCCATCAGTACTAACCATTGGCAGTTTTGGATTATCCAATACAACTTACTGCGGTATAACCGTTAGTGGTTTGTTGAAGTTTGGACCGGCTGTCCATCGTGCAAATTTCTTCCGATGCTACTTATATTGGTGACGATAATTAGTATTCTTCACTGTCGCTGGTATACACTAATTCCCTCGTTTCCGCATTAATCCTTATGGATTACGGATGTTAGCCGTGATGAAAATTCTATTCAGGTATGCTTAAGAGGAGAGGTAGAATATCCCTGTTCAACCAATTATATATTTAAGCCAAGTTTTGAAATTTGAGATAAGCAACATTCTGATTTTAATCAACCGGTTATATTGCATCAACAACGCAAAGGAATATTCAAATTTTACTTTAACCTTATATATACATTAGTTAGAACGTGATAATCACAACTTACACTGAAGAGAACAATTCCGAAAAAACTGAACAAATAATCTAAAAATCAAAATCAAAATTAAACGTGTATTCCCCTGGGAAAAATTGAAATTAATTACACGCAGACACAAATTTATACACACACACAAATACAAACACACACATATATATTCTTATAAATAGGAAAACACAAATAACAAAGTGGATAAAGGCCATTTATTTCGTGAATACTAATCCTCTCTTATACAATCATACATATTTATACATTTTGGGTTTTCATTTGATTATACTTGTGGTAACAAATCTGACTCGTTTTTACTGCTGTTTCTTGTTTTAACTAGTAGGTGAGTGTGTATGCGTTTGTGTTTGTGTGTATGCGTGTTTGCATGTAAAGGTCATTCTCGCAGTATTGCGAAGTGATGTCTGATATCTTGTCATTATTGTTTTGATAGCTTGAGAATTAACCATTTGTGCGCATTGTTCACTGTTACATATACAAGTGCTATTTTTCCCAGTATAGTTGATCGTTTCACCTCGTTGCGCAAAGTTTTCACGTGGTAACAACGCCAGTGTTGATTGCAGTGTTAAATGCTTACATTAAACGAACATTGGTTGCGCGGGTGGTGGTAAGAATTATTATAATCAAGGTTGCGGTCTTCATATAAACACCTGACCCATTAATTACTTACATATGTCAGTATAAACTAAGAATTGTATAGTGTAGAAAAGGCAATTCATCCAGTAGACCGGTTTCGTCCTTATTGGGAACTCATCAAGTACTGGCCAGAATTTGCCGCGGACAGGATACGAACCTGGGCACGTCTGCTTCGGAATCTGGTGCTCTAACCACTGAGCTATCCTGCCGCACACTACACTACACACAATTTTCAGTTATATACTAACTAATGTAACTTGGTTAGTCAATTTTTCCTTTAGGTGGAGCTCATATGGCATCCATTTAGACCCAAAGTTCCAACTAACCATGCCCAATCTGTCATTACTGAACAGACACCACATTACATGGGGAAATGGTATTGAAATGAACATTTATATAATTAAACGAACATTGGTTGCGCGGGTGGTGATAACAATTATTATAATCAAGGTTGCGGTCTTGATATAAACACCTGACCCATTAATTACTTACATATGTCAGTATAAACTAAGAATTGTATAGTGTAGAAAAGGCAATTCATCCAGTAGACCGGTTTCGTCCTTATTGGGAACTCATCAAGTACTGGCCAGAATTTGCCGCGGACAGGATACGAACCTGGGCACGTCTGCTTCGGAATCTGGTGCTCTAACCACTGAGCTATCCTGCCGCACACTACACTACACACAATTTTCAGTTATATACTAACTAATGTAACTTGGTTAGTCAATTTTTCCTTTAGGTGGAGCTCATATGGCATCCATTTAGACCCAAAGTTCCAACTAACCATGCCCAATCTGTCATTACTGAACAGACACCACATTACATGGGGAAGTGGTATTGAAATGAACATTTATATAATTAAATGCTTACATTGTTTGGAGACTTCTGTCATCGTATGCACCTCTGTTATTTCCACTTCAGTTTGTTGCCAATCCGATTGTACGTTTGTTGATTCTAGTCGAGGGCCTGTTTGTTCTCGGCTGGATACTAGTAGATTGTTGTTGAATTTTGTTATTCTTGGCCAGTCGATAAGGATATCATGTTGATTAAACTTTTGAATATTAAGGTCAGGTGCTTGTTGTTTTATGTAAAGGGCTTCGTAGATAAATAATAATTTTTCTGATTTTGCTTTATGTAGAATTGTGAAATTGGTCGAATTGACAGGGTGCCCCGTTGCCAATATATGATCGGAAATAGCTGATTTTCCTGACGGTGGCAAGCCTTTGTTAATCAATTTCTGTGGCAAATGTTGCTGGATTCTGCTTATCAATTGCTTCTTCGTACGTCCGATATATGTGCTACTGCACATACATGAGAATTTGTAGACTATGAATGATTTGGAGAGAATTGGCAATTGATCTTTGGCATCCAACCTCATGATTCTCTGTGTACTAAATGTCATATTAACTTTAACACTGGGAAAGTTGTCCTTAGTTATTCTATTCAGCCGCCGTGCAATTATTGAGGCTGGTACGTCGCCTCTAAATGGTAAGTTTAGGAAAACCTGCTTGCCGGTATCCTCTCTAGTACGAATCTGCCGTGGTCTGATGTTGACATCAATGAAACGCTCTGGGTAGTTGTTTATTAGCAAAATTTTCCTGAGGTAGCCCAGTTCTTCCTCAATCTTGTGTTCAGAGCAGATCTTCCTGATTCTGTTTGCTAGGTTGTTTACTAAGTTTCTTTTGTGGGATTTTGGCACACTACTGTTGTAGTGAATGTATTGTCCGGTGAAAGTGGATTTTCTATGTATGGCCAGTGTCAAATCTCCGTTTGCTTCTCGAGTGAGTTTGATGTCAAGGAAGGGAAAACTGTCGTCTTTCTCTACCTCGAGAGTGAATTTGATGTCTGGATCGACTCCATTTGCTTGTTTGAGGATTTCGGAAGGGTCTGCTGCTTCTGAGATGAACAACAAGATATCATCTACATACCTTTTGTAGAGTGCGCACTGGTCAATTATACCTTTTAGGCTCGTTTTTTCCAGGTGATACATGTATACATCTGCCAGGAGGGGTGCGATGCAACTTCCCATAGCTACACCATTGATCTGACGGTAGTATATCCCTTCGAATGTAAATTGCACGTTTTTAGTACATGCTAATATGAGGTCTTTGATGTCATTGGTGTCTATAGGGAAGTCAAAAAACTCATTTTTGATGATGTCACACAAGATCTCCGTTGTCTTATCCAGTGGTATGTTTGTAAATAAGGATGAGACGTCAAGCGAGACCATTTTATTCTGTAGGATGTTCTTCCCCTTCAATTCATTTGCTAGTTCGAAGGAGTCCTTGATAGTGTTGGCGTTTATGATGCTCCGTAATTGTTCAAGTAGTTTGCAGAGACAAATCCATACAACAAGCAAATGGAGTCGATCCAGACATCAAATTCACCCTTTGAGGTAGAGAAAGACGACAGTTTTCCCTTCCTTGACATCAAAATCACTCGAGAAGCAAACGGAGATTTGACACTGGCCATACATAGAAAATCCACTTTCACCGGACAATACATTCACTACAACAGTAGTGTGCCAAAATCCCACAAAAGAAACTTAGTAAACAACCTAGCAAACAGAATCAGGAAGATCTGCTCTGAACACAAGATTGAGGAAGAACTGGGCTACCTCAGGAAAATTTTGCTAATGAACAACTACCCAGAGCGTTTCATTGATGTCAACATCAGACCACGGCAGATTCGTACTAGAGAGGATACCGGCAAGCAGGTTTTCCTAAACTTACCATTTAGAGGCGACGTACCAGCCTCAATAATTGCACGGCGGCTGAATAGAATAACTAAGGACAACTTTCCCAGTGTTAAAGTTAATATGACATTTAGTACACAGAGAATCATGAGGTTGGATGCCAAAGATCAATTGCCAATTCTCTCCAAATCATTCATAGTCTACAAATTCTCATGTATGTGCGGTAGCACATATATCGGACGTACGAAGAAGCAATTGATAAGCAGAATCCAGCAACATTTGCCACAGAAATTGATTAACAAAGGCTTGCCACCGTCAGGAAAATCAGCTATTTCCGATCATATATTGGCAACGGGGCACCCTGTCAATTCGACCAATTTCACAATTCTACATAAAGCAAAATCAGAAAAATTATTATTTATCTACGAAGCACTTTACATAAAACAACAAGCACCTGACCTTAATATTCAAAAGTTTCATCAACATGATATCCTTATCGACTGGCCAAGAATAACAAAATTCAACAACAATCTACTAGTATCCAGCCGAGAACAAACAGGCCCTCGACTAGAATCAACAAACGTACAATCGGATTGGCAACAAACTGAAGTGGAAATAACAGAGGCGCATACGATGACAGAAGTCTCCAAACAATGTAAGCATTTAACACTGCAATCAACACTGGCGTTGTTACCACGTGAAAACTTTGCGCAACGAGGTGAAACGATCAACTATACTGGGAAAAATAGCACTTGTATATGTAACAGTGAACAATGCGCACAAATGGTTAATTCTCAAGCTATCAAAACAATAATGACAAGATATCAGACATCACTTCGCAATACTGCGAGAATGACCTTTACATGCAAACACGCATACACACAAACACAAACGCATACACACTCACCAACTAGTCAAAACAAGAAACAGCAGTAAAAACGAGTCAGATTTGTTACCACTAGCATAATCAAATGAAAACCCAAAATGTATAAATATGTATGATTGTATAAGAGAGGATTAGTATTCACGAAATAAATGGCCTTTATCCACTTTGTTATTTGTGTTTTCCTATTTATAAGAATACTGTGGTAAATTAAAAAGGAATGGACATCATAAATATATATATATATATATATATATATATATATATATATATATATATATATATATATATATATATATATATGAGAACAACAATGTACTCCATAGAATGTACTGTTCCGACTTGGAAACTAGTGTTAGTACCATTCACATTTTCGGTACAATATTGCTCGTATCGGTTAATATTACAATAGCCATAGTGTTAGTATCGTCTAATTGTCATAGACTATAGAATGTTAGCTTCACTATTGCAGGTTTAGACATTCGCCTAGGAGATTGTACCTTCCTATTATCCCACATTCTTGACCAAATATATAGTGTTTAAAGAGCATAATACCGGCTCCTACTGATGAGTCGCCAATAAGCACGAAAGGAATGTGCATGAGATTATACTTTACCTTCATGCAGCCTTTGTTTTATCCTTCTGGTCACAACTAAACTAATTTGTTACTAGGTTCGCAACATCTAACACATTCTTGAATATATATTAGCTCTCCGCAACAAACAGTATTTAACTGTTATCTATTGAATTGAATGATGTCATGCTTACCGCGAAATATGATAACTGATATCGATCAAGGCCAGGGTTTATGGATTTACCGTAGTAACAGGTGTTCAGAAATTGTTTTAATTCTCTATTTCGGTGAACTATAGCATAAATTGAAATCAATCAGGTAGGTATCATGTACCGACTCGGAACTTAAAGTGTTAGTACCATTTGCCTTTTCGGTACAATATTGTTTGTATCGATTACTAACACAATAGCCATAGTGTTAGTATCCTTTACAGACACGGTATATATGTTATATAGTGCGAGTTAGCGTTGAAGTCGCATTGTCGTAGACTATATGATGTTAGCCTCACTATTGCAGGTTTACACATTCGTCTAAGAGATTGTACCATCCTATTATTCCACATTCTTCGACCAAATATATAGTGGTTAAAGGGCGTAATACCGGCTCCTACTGATGAGTCGCCAGTAAGCACGAAACGAATGTGCATGAGATTATACTTTCTGTTCATGCTGCCTTTGTTTTATCCTTTTGATCACCACTGAACTAATTTGTTACTAGCTTCGCAACTCATAATACATACTTGCATATATATTAGTTCTCCGCAAAAAACAGTATTTAAATGTTATATATTGAATTGAATGATGCCATGCTTACCGCGAAATGTGAAAACTGATATCGATTACGGCCAGATTTTATGGATTTACTGGAGTAACAGGTGTCCAGAAATTGTTGTAATTCTCAATTTCGGTGAACTATAGCATAAATTGATATCCATCATGCTGGTACCATGTTCCGACTCGGAAACCATAATGTTAGTACCATGTACCTTTTCGGTACAATATTGTTGGTATCGGTTACTAACACAATAGCCATATTCAATGCGGTTTGATCCTCACTAGTCAGTTTGTCGTCGTACTCTGATGATGATCAAGGAAGGTCGAAACGCGTCAGTGCGTTGCGACTGGCGGTAGTTTTGTTATGTTGTTCGACGACTGGTTAAATACAATGGGATTGGTGTTTACTTCAAGCTCGCAAACTTGATTTAAATAATTTTTACCACCATCCGCGCAATCAATTATTGTGTAATTCTTTTGAAATGCGAGCTTTAAAAAAATTCATTGTTCCCTTCCTGTGTGCAAAAACAAAAAGAAATTTTATCAGATATAAGAAAATTTTCTTTCTCATGGTCTTCTCAAATATCTACTCATGAACATATCTTTATATATAAATTGGAAAGCAAAACAAGATAGAAATATGTGAACAAAGAGAGTGTGAAAAATAGAAACCAATCAAATTGCGTGCGTCACATCCAGTTCAAGCTCAATGCTTGTACGTGCTTCTTCTGCTTACATAAATCCGGCTGCAATTTGTTTATCCATAAGGCTTCGTATGTGGCTAGCTCCCTTTTGTTTTTGTATTTAGTAATTACTTTGAATGCTACGTCTGGAGAACATACGTGCGATGTTTCGATGATGTGTTGCGCAATAGCAGACGTGTATTCACCATTTGATTTAAAACAGGCGTTCAAGTTGCAATGTTCCCTCATTCGAGTAATTAACCGTCTGGTCGATCGGCCTACGTAAGTTGATCGACAACTTGCGCATGTATATTGATAAATAATATTTGATATCGACATTAACGGCTGTTTCTCTTTGATTGCTGGTAAAGGCAAGTGTGTTACCCTAAATAACACTCGTAGTTTGGCTGCATTAAATGTGCGTGTCAATGCTGCTTCAACTTTCTTTTGTGCCATTCGGGAAACTGCATCCCCTTTAAATGGGATGTTTAGGTAGACTGTTTTCTTTTCTGGCCCATAATACGTCTGTTTCTGGTTAACTCACATTTTAATAATTGATTCAATTAATTGTCTGGGATAGCCATTAGACATTAAATCGTTAATTGCTTTATTATATTCATTTTCTCTAGAATCTTGACTAACCAACCTGTCAATTCTTGAAAAGCAACCACGAACTGTTGATAATTTATATTGAAATGGCACAAAACTGCTGTAATGCAAATACTGTGCAGACCATGTTGGTTTATGGTAAATTGTTCTGTTTAATTTACCATTAGTTTCTTTCTTTAATAGTACATCTAGGAAAGGCAGACAGTCATCTTTCTCGTGCTCTGACGTGAAACCGATATTCTTATGTGCTTTGTTGAAACTTTGAAGCAATGTTCGTGATTGCGACCTGTTCTTAAGTACAAGAAATATATCATCCACGTACCGTATATATTGAGCACATTTACTTATGTCACTCTTTAATGATGTATTTTCTAGGTGCCCTAGAAAAATCTCAGCCAACACTGGAGATAAGGGGCTTCCCATTGCGACACCATCAGTCTGTTTGTAGATGTTTCCATTAAAACGAAATCGTACGTCTTTCGTGCATAATAAGATAAGCTTGCGTAGAGTTTGACCTGGCACCGGCGATGGTAATATATCGTGTTCTACCGCTTTGACTATAATGTCAATGGTTTCATCAATTGGAACATTTGTAAACAAAGACGTAACATCAAAAGATACCATAATCTTGTTTTTAACATTTATATCTCGAATTTTGTTTACAAACTCAAACGAATCGGCAACCGAATTATTACCTAGTAGTTTACGTAATGGTTCAAGTAAACGAATGTATTTAACTAATTTTGAGAACGGGGCAATATTATGGATAAAACCGTTCAATGGATCTATATAAACAGAAGAGACACATTATAGGTATTGGGCTTAGACTTCTGGATAAAAGCACTAATTTGATTGGTTTCTATTTTTCACACTTTCTTTGTTCGCATATTTCTATCTTGTTTTGCTTTCCAATTTATATATAAAGATATGTTCATGAGTAGATATTTGAGAAGACCATGAGAAAGAAAAATTTTCTTATATCTGATAAAATTTCTTTTTGTTTTTGCACATAAGAAGGGTACAATGAATTTTATTAAAGTTCGCATTTCAAAAGAATCTTTCAGAAAACTAGATGAACTAGTGACGTTAAAGTGTAGAGCGCAAAGAACGCAATTGTGGTTAAAACATTATTATCAGTGTATTAAACAATTACGGTTTCCAGGTGTTTTGGTACGCAGTTTACGAAAGTCAAAACTACAATTCAACCGAAGAAATCTTACAAGTTTGGCGTATTCTAAAATTGAGCAGTTGAAGGAAGATGAAGCAGTGCTACAGGCAAGAATTGAGTGTGTATCTTGTGTATTAGATGAACTAAGTCTTTTTGCAAGAATGAAATTTTTGATGTTTTTGCCGTCAGTTATGAAGAAAGATAAAGCAAGAATTTTGAACAAATTGGAAAAAGATGTAAAACCTGGAGTTTTGTGTGATTTAATATCGACCGATCTTGATAAGCGTGTGCTTAACTTATCAAAAGTGCCAATCGATAAGCTAACAATGGAGGTACTATCGATGGGCTGAAATTATTGAATACATCCTTCTAATAAATGCGATGTTGATTTTGAGGCAGCATTTGAATTGTTATTTGAACAAACAGCTGACTTGGAGCCTACCAGTATTGATTATAAAAATTGATTCAAGGCTACACTAGTTGATCAGGCTTCACACTTGAAATCGTCTAAATGTGCAGAGCAGCATGCGTTGACAAAGCACCACCTAAATGCACTTAGAAATATCAGCAGAAATACAGACATCAAAATACTACGCGCTGATAAAGGAAAGAACGCAGTTATAATGAACAAATCTGAATACGTACAAAAGATGGAAAACGTGTTAAATGACAATACAAAATTCACACGTCTAGACGATAAATCAGATGAAATAGACAAGGTGGAGCGCAAAGTAATAAATGAAATTAAGATTTTGACAGATGCCGGTTTTATTGATGAGACCACTGCACAGAAGCTCAAGCCAGTTGGATCATCTACACCAATAATGTACGGATTACCAAAAACACACGAAAGAGGTTGTCCTATGAGGCCAATTTTATCAATGGTAAATTCTCCGTTTCATGCACTAGCTAAATGGCTAGTTCGTTTACTTGAACCATTACGTAAACTACTAGGTAATCATTCAGTTGCCGATTCGTTTGAGTTTGTAAACAAAATTCAAGATATAAATGTTAAAAACAAGATTATGGTATCTTTTGATGTTATGTCTCTTGTTTACAAATGTTCCAATTGATGAAACCATTGACATTATAGTCAAATCGGTAGAACACGATATATTACCATCGCCGGTGCCAGGTCAAACTCTACGCAAGCTTATCTTATTATGCACGAAAGACGTACGATTTCGTTTTAATGGAAACATCTACAAACAGACTGATGGTGTCGCAATGGGAAGCCCCTTATCTCCAGTGTTGGCTGAGATTTTTCTAGGGCACCTAGAAAATACATCATTAAAGAGTGACATAAGTAAATGTGCTCAATATATACGGTACGTGGATGATATATTTCTTGTAATTAAGAACAGGTCGCAATCACGAACATTGCTTCAAAGTTTCAACAAAGCACATAAGAATATCGGTTTCACGTCAGAGCACGAGAAGGATGACTGTCTGCCTTTCCTAGATGTACTATTAAAGAAAGAAACTAATGGTAAATTAAACAGAACAATTTACCATAAACCAACATGGTCCGCACAGTATTTGACATTACAGCAGTTTTGTGCCATTTCAATATAAACTATCAACAGTTCGTGGTTGCTTTTCAAGAATTGACAGGTTGGTTAGTCAAGATTCTAGAGAAAATGAATATAATAAAGCAATTAACGATTTAATGTCTAATGGCTATGCTCAGACAATTAATTGAATCAATTATTAAAAGGGGAGTTAACCAGAAACAGACGTACTATGGGCCAGAAAAGAAAACGATTCTAACTAAACGATCCCATTTAAGGGGGATGCACGTTTCCCGAATGGCACAAAAGAAAGTTGAAGCAGCATTGGCACGCACATTTAATGCAGCCAAACTACGAGTGTTATTTAGGGTAACACACTTGCCTTTACCAGCAATCAAAGAGAAACAGCCGTTAATGTCGATATCAACTATTATTTATCAATATACATGCGCAATTTATCGTTCAACTTACGTAGGCCGATCGACCAGACGGTTAATTACTCGAATGAGGGAACATTGCAACTTTAACGCCTGTTTTAAATCAAATGGTGAATACACGTCTGCTATTGCGCAACACATCATCGAAACATCGCACGCATGTTCTCCAGACGTAACATTCAAAGTAATTACTAAATGCAAAAACAAAAGGGAGCTAGCCACATACGAAGCCTTATGGATAAACAAATTGCAGCCGGATTTATGTAAGCAGAAGAAAGCACGTACAAGCATTGAGCTTGAACTGGATGTGACACACGCAATTTGATTGGTTTCTATTTTTCACACTCGTCTCTTGTTCACATATTTCTATCTTGTTTGGCTTTCCAATTTATATATAAAGATATGTTCATGAGTAGATATTTGAGAAGACCATGAGAAAGAAATTTTTCTTATATCTGATAAAATTTCTTTTTGTTTTTGCACACAGGAAGGGTACGAATGAATTTTATTAAAGCTCGCATTTCAAAAGAATATATATATATATATATATATATATATATATATATATATATATATATATAGACTGTCAGTGTAAATTGAATTTGCGCAATGTTGGAAATGCGATAAATAAAGTTGACTGGATTCGTATTTGTTGGACACTGATGAAATACTTTCCAGAATTAATGTGACCAGCACTCGTACGGGCGTCCGTTTTTTTCGAATTATTGCACTCATCCACGTACAACCCTTGCTGCGTGCTGATTGTATACCAACTTTGTTTTTATCAGTCTACCTTTTAGTTGTACCCCGTTTTGCTTGGTTTTAGACTTAAATGTCTAACTGGCAACCACGATCTCTCATTATAGGAGTGACTTTGAATGGAAGTATTATAGCAGGACATTCAGTATATATATATATATATATATATATATATATATATATATATATATATATATATACCTATATATTTGTGTGTGCTTTCAGTATTAACTAAATATTTAATACTGCAGATTTGGCAGCATTGGACTCGCAGCAGAAATAGCCGCAACTGTTCCTCGCCGTAGAATTATGAAGCCAAGTGAAAAAAATGAAGCAAGTGAACAATGTTTAAACTCCTGACCGCACTACTTTAGAAAAATATTTTATTCGTGTTCAATAATTGCGAAACTGGTCCTCAACACGAGTTTAACTTTCTATTGTGTGCCATTTTTAGTTAATACCGACAAAATAAATAATCAAATCCTGGCATAAAACTAAAAATCAAAATATGTTTTGATTCATTTGAAAAGAAAACAATGATTTGTTATTTATCATTTTTATATAAGGTATATTGATTTTTTAATATTTCATTATTATTTCAGGTAAAAATGTCCTTAATAATATTACGAACTAATTGTCTAAAAATAATATTCTGATTATATTTCACTGTCATATCCAGGACTGTATGGTTCAATGCACTAACTTTTGTCGTCCATTATTTTCATGTGGCATGAATGTAAGTGGTATACACCTTGTGCTTTGGGCAATTTAATTTAACAATAATTGATTGCGCAGTTGATGGTAAAAATTCTTTAAATCAAGTTGGCGAGATTGTAATAAACACCAATTCAATTGTATTTAACCAGTCGTCGAACAACATAACGAAACTACCGCAAGCCGCAACGCACTGACGCGTTTCGAACTTCCATGGCCATCATCAGAGCACGACAGCAAACTGACTATCGAGGATCAAACCGCATTGAATATAGATGGAAATCAAAGTTAGATACGCGGCTCTCACCTCTAGCAGTCTCGCATATATTGAACTTGACTGGAAATATCGGTTGCACAATTTCTATGCAATCACGAATGTACATACGCGGCTATTACCTCTAACTTTGATTTACATATATATTCAATGCGGTTTGATCCTCGATAGTCAGTTTGCCGTCGTACTCTGATGATGATCCAGGAAGGTCGAAACGCGTCAGTCCGTTGCGGCTGGCGGTAGTTTTGTTATGTTGTTCGACGACTGGTTAAATACAATGGTATTGGTGCTTACTTCAAGCTCGAAAACTTGATTTAAAGAATTGTTACCACCACCCGCGCAATCAATTATTGTTTAAATTGTATTGCCTATATATGTATATGTGGCGAAAGCTGCAAACAGTTAGTGTTCGTGACTGCATAGAAATTGTGCAAGCTTCGACATTTCCAGTCAAGTTCAATGTATGCAAGACTAATAGTGGTGAGAATCGCCTGTCTAAATTTGATTTCCATATATTCAATGGTTTGATCCTCGAGTAGTCAGTTTGTCGTACTCTGATGATGATGTGGTGGGTCGAAACGCGTCAGTGCGTTGCGGCTGGCGGTAGTTTTGTTATGTTGTTCGACGACGGGTTAAATACAATGGAATTGTTGTTTTCATCATTTAATTTATAAGAATGTCAATTGTGTGAAATATTTGTCACTTTCTCGGCATTTGTCCGTTAATAGAATCCATTTTAAGTCATGTACACTGTTTGTATAACCATATATCTCCCTCAGATGCCAATGTTTTTAGATGAACACGTAGCAGTCACTCTTACCAATTTCTAATAATGATGTTTTCTGTAACTTGTAGATAATTATTTTTTGTGCTGTTGCTGAGAATCATTACTTTTCTTGTTTGCCTTATAAATAATCATTTATTCCCGGTTTGATAGTACTAAATAAATAACAATATATATATATATATAAATATATATATATATATATATATATATATATATATATATATATATATGTGTGTGTGTGTGTGGCTTTGCCAGCATATACTCAATATAGCGTCAGGTAGCAAAAGCAATTCGGTCGGTAGGCCTTTTTAGGAACTATTAAGGTAATATCGACAATTTTGCCAAAAATATACCTTCGTATATAAATTCAAATTGCAAGTAGTATGTGCCACATGTGGCGCATTGGATAGAGTTACAGACTCATATGCAAATGTGCTCCCACTCGTATCCTGAGCGCGGAAAAATCTAGGAAAGTATTTGAAATGTTCCCAATACAGACAAAACATGTCTACTGGATGAATTTCCTTTGCCACTTGATTGCATTTTGAGTTAATAGTAACAGAATACATATAATCAAAATACCGGCATTAAATTTCATATCACATAAATTGACCCAAGTGGCAAGGTGTCTGTTTTATAATGACAGGTGGTTAGTTAGAACTTCAGATATTAAGAGATTCCAAATAGTTTCCGCCTGAGGGTAAGGCTAATCAGAAAATTTAAGTTGATATATGAACTCAAATTGCATGCTGTACGCGGCACTTGTGGCACAGTGGATAATGTCACAGACTCCGAAGCACATGTGCATACGTTCGTATTCCGTTCGCGGTTAATTTTGGACAGTACTTGAAAAATTCCCAATGAGGGCGTAACCTGCCTTTTGGAAGAATTGTCCCTGCTACCTGATGCAGTTTTACGTGTATACTGACAATAGACATATAATCAAAATCCTGTCCATGAACTTCAAATGAGCATATATGTATATATAGAATTTATCTATCAATCCATATAAAGCAAGGTTAATAATTAGATGAAAGTAGATTAACATTTTTTGTTAAAAAATATTTCTATTAAGCTAAAATTCACGAAAGCGGGAAATACTATTGAATTTAAATTCATTTCAAAGTGAGTTAGTTAATATATATAAGTGTGAACAACTGTAGCTTAGAAATGACCATTACATTATAAATCTAAGTTCTTCTGGCAATAAATTTGCTAAAATAGCAGCATCACAATATCTTTATTAAGAACATGTTAATTAGTTTACCAAATTAATGCTAGGCTTCATTAGGAGTAAACTGTTAAGAAATATTTCGAGATTTCGTAGAAGATCCTGTAGACGAACACCTACAGAAATTAAACAATCATTGATTGCGTGGGTGGTGGTAACAATTCTTTAAATCAAGTTTTCGAGCTTGCAGCAAACACAAATTCCGCATATCTAATTTTGCTTTCCATATATATGCAATGCGGTTTGATCCCCGCTGGTCAGTTTTCCTTCGTACTCTGATGATGATCATGGAAAGTCGAAATGCGTCATCAACTATTTTGAGCGGCTGGTTAACTACACTGAGATTGGTGTATATCTCAAGCTTGCAAACTTGATTTAAAGAATTACTGAATACATAATTCAAACAAGATATCAATGCAGAAATGTATTCAATTATATTTTTTGTTATATGTAGATTGTTCAGCTTATAAAACTAAACTTTCTCCACATAGAGCAATGAATTGTAAAATATATGAAACTATTCTTTTGCTTGAATGAAATATTATCTTACACGTAATCTTTGGTGGGGATTTGACAAAGAGAAAATGGTGTATTACAAGCAAAGTTATGCAATTTTCAAATGTTTTACTTTTGCGCACGCTAATTCTGTGTGGCTTGTGAATTTTTTGAGATGCAGATATGTAGCTACCATCTGTTTATATGTAAATAACTCTCTTAACGCAAAAATTTAACTTTTTTTCTTATTTTACTGAACATAGAAGTTATTGTGATAAAACGATTGTATTTAACTATTGAACTTGTTCTGTAGTAAAAATGATCTAGGTCTGGTTTTTAACTGATGAAATAAAACGAATCTATACAACTGATGTTAGTTTGGTTGATTAATAACTTCTACCGGAGCTCGGTATCGTACTTACATAGCAGATCTTCTTTACTAGCGAAGACCATCAACTAAGTTCAAACTAGATTAAACACTCATTAATATTCTAACGCGTTGTCTAGTGTACCAGTTTGGCAATAGTCTCCGTATGGAAATTTATGTGTTAGACGTTGCTGCAGACATTTGGAATGTAGTGTTCAGCGATTTCATTCGAAAGGCAAATTTTCACTCCATGACCCTTTCGCCGACTCGTTGTTACAGTCTGTCTTCTCTATTTAAATTTAATTGCCCGCAGTTGTCTGTCAAATTCTCCTGTTTTTTATCCAATACCTCTACTAGTCCGTTGTTCATATCAGAAGGTATTTTGCAGTTAAATCGCAAAGATTTATCAATGAATTGGAGTGTAATTTAAAAAATTCGCGTTTATTTAACTATTTATTTAATTATTTATATCGTGAGAGCGAAACGTGAATTTCTATTGGACTGTTCTATGCCAAGCAAAATGCTTAGATTATAATTCACATAATATTATCACGAAGACGTTTTAAGTCGGTATTTTACTTACGCCTAATATTTCACAAATGAATTATTTATTTTATTAATAACTATAGTATAGTATATTTATCGCTTAGCACTAAATGAAAATGTTGTCGGTGCTGTCTAGCTACATTGCTACAATATCATGTTTAATGAACGTAATATTATTTTGCATTGAATCAACCTTAATTTCCTTTCCTTGCTATTACTGATTAGTTGTAAGAATTGTAAAATTCATAGCCAGGTAAACGGATAGTTTTTATAGTCAATAGCCTTTGCTGCATGACTCTTATTAACAACAAGTATATTCATTCATTTGTCTTATCAATCATTATTTTACATAATATATTTGTTTAAAAATTAACTAATTAATTGAAAAGGCTGTTCATACAAACAGTACAAATTGTTAAGCGAATATACAGTTTGTAGATGTTATTAGTTCAGTAATTAACGGGCCTTTTAATTGACTTGTCAAATAAAGTGTATTTTTAGCACGCAATTATTTGATTACTTTTTGTTATAATCCTTGTTGTGAATATATTTATAATGAATAAGGTGGCACATTTCGAACGGATTCTAAATTATTAACGGATGGGCACATATTCAAACTAAATTACTCAGTTCTCTAAATCAAGTTTGCGAGCTTGAAGTAAACACCAATCTCGTTGTATCTAACCAGTCGTCGAACAACATAGCAACACTACCGTCTCTCATACGAGGTAACGCATTTCGACTTTCTATGATGATCAACAGAGCGAGGCGGAAAACTGACTAGCGAGAATCAAACCGCATTTCATATATATGTAAAGCAGAATTCGATACGTGGCTCTCCCTTCTAGTAATCTCACATACATTTTACTTGACTGGAAATTTAGGTTGCATAATTTATATGCAGTCACTTTTTTGTTAGCTTACGCCACATAAACATATTGGTCATAAAATTAAACAATCATTGCTGGTGAGGGTGGTGGTAGAAGTTATTCAAATCAAGTTTGCGAGCTTGAAGTAAACACCTATCCCAACCAATCGTCATAAATCATAGCAAAACTACCGCAGTCACGTGAACTGACGCATTTCAACCTTTCATGATCATCTTCTGAGTACGACGTCAAACTGAATAGCGAGGATGAAACCAAATTGCATATATATGTAAAGCAAAATTAGATATGCGGCTCTCACCGCTTATTATCTCGCTTACATTGTACTTGACTGGAAATAACAGTCAAACTAAATCTCACATTCCTTTTATAAATTTATTACGTAAAGAAACCTGTTAAACTATGGAAAAGAGATTTGAAGAAAAAAATTACTTTTGATATGATTTATTCCTTAACAGGAATTGTCCTACGCGTTG
Organism: Eudiplozoon nipponicum; assembly: GCA_029291075.1. Classification (NCBI taxonomy): domain Eukaryota; kingdom Metazoa; phylum Platyhelminthes; class Monogenea; order Mazocraeidea; family Diplozoidae; genus Eudiplozoon; species Eudiplozoon nipponicum. The sequence continues at coordinate 2,338 of JAQBSW010002560.1, read as the reverse complement.
TGCTGTCATCGTTCGTTTAAATGCTACAACTGATGGATTCGAGACAATTGATATTACTCGCAGGTTGATGAAACCTTGATTCCTTGACATTATCAAGTTCACAGTTTATTTTTTATCTGATTGCTGAGTTCTCACTAGTCTCATCACTCTGAAGCTGTTCTTCCGCCGCGTGTCCGAAAATGATACAGAAACCAAATTCCCTTTTGATTATAATATAAAAATGTTCTTAAAGTAACGTTATGATTCAATATTCGAAGTTTTTATGATTTTGCGTTACAAATAAATTAAATCATTTGATAAATTTAATATTTATTAAAAAAAAAAATATTACAATAAAATATCAACTTTTTAATAGAATCCTTCTAAACCTGTAATTCAATTGCAAACTTAGTGCTCAAATTTATTATCCTGGTTTCTCAAAGAATTATTATTTTTATTGATTAATTAATTTACAAATTCTAATTGATTACAAAGGTTTAGAATATTAAAAAATATTTTGGCATTAACATTGCTTCTAAAGAAGCATTCTCTGATATTTTTATTATTAACTCATTAAAAACTCGGCATAGCCACACTTAAATCAATAAGTTTATGAAGGGGTTTATTCCCCTGTCAAGATGACTTCGCTTTACCTGTTGGAAATTGATTAGTTTCGTTTGATCTTATTTGAACCGTTTTGTGTTTCCAGGCTACTACGTCGTCTGCGTTTTTGAGACATCAGTCTCCATCATCTGGACGCTATTCTCCCGAGTCACCACGAAATCTCGGACGTGCATCGACGTTTTCTTCCGATTTCTCGGCGATAGGCCCACTGGGTACGTGTCCGCATAGAACGGATTTAATTTATCTTCTGATAAACTAGTTCAAATGTTATGATGTCCCAATATTCAATAAAGATTTAATTTATTGAGAAAAAAAGTCATTTTTTTCTTCTGATGCAGATAGTTGTCCGTTTGTGAAAGCACATTCTTAATCACTTTTTATGCAATAAGTCTGCCGAAGCAGATGTACGATTAAATGTATTCATGATGGCATATTTTTGAGTCGCTATTTTGAAACATAAATACTCTTTCAAGTGGCATAATCGAAAGCATTATAAATAAATACATAATTTTTGGTTGATGGCGAAATTTTGCGTTTATGGACATATGCGACGTTAAAGGTATTCTATTGATCGATCGGAATTATTTAAACACTTCATAAATCTACTAGTTTTGTATTAAGTTTTGGTGTCTTAATAAATTTCATTATGGACAAATAGAAAAATTTCTTACACAAAAGACGAATATAATCTGATTCAAATTTGGCGTAAAAATCAATAAACTGCAACATCCATCCCTCAAAATAATATATTTTTGATTTTTCATGCTTGACTTGTGCGATACATTTCTAGTATTTACAAAATCAGTAGTGGCTGATGATTAAAATTCTTGACATAAATATTTTTGTCTTGAACGAGGGTGCCACTAAGCATCTGATTAATATCAAATTTTAAACAAAAAATGATCGAAATTGATTTGCCTTGGATAACGTAATAATGACCTTTTCATTTAATGTTAATATTATCCGGCCATGAAAAAAATATTAAGCTATTTATGAGAAGATTGAATTTAATGAATTTCAATTTAATTCTTTGTGTCCTAAGTTTGGCAAGCAATGCTTTTATTTCTAGTTTATATTTTTCTCAAGTTTAGGTTATTTTCATTGAATGTAGGCTATCGAAGTGGACAGGGCTCAAATAATTCGCTTGTTGGCAGGGTACCTGGAACAGCTTATCGCCAGTCAGTATTGTCAAAACCTGCTACAAACATTTATAGAACAAATGGTGGGTCAGTGTATTTAATGTTTGCATTTGCTACTTTGTTTTTAAAATCTGCTATATTTAATAAACTGTAACAAGTATTCGTCTAATTAGTTTTAACCAAAGCAAACCTGCGCCATTTGACCACAAGCCCACATTTGGTTTTATTAATTTCAACTGATTATCGGTTTATTGTTTACAAAAATTGCGAAGCATAATATTTAAAAACAGAAATTAACTTTATATTATGCTCAGGAAAACATGTAACGCTTCAATCACACTTAACCTTTTACAATATCAATTTATGACTACATTAACAATGACCACGTTTAATGCTAATTAAGTCCAAAAGGTAGAGAGAGATATATATATATATATATATATATATATATATATATATATATATATATATAAATTCAGACGATGATCTAGTTCTCACAAATGGTGAGTTCCGGAGGACCATATTCAAATAGTCAAATATTTACAATATTTTCTTCGTGAGTGGGGAAACGGTTCAGTGGGGATCGTGTGACCAAT